>JAXMNL010000898.1:10427-26495 GCA_035128595.1 Eptatretus atami
TGTTGGGGGGTGAGGCTGAGCGTGGGTCGTGCGGCCCGAGTGTGGGGAGGGTTTATGGGGGGCTTGGCGGTGGGGCGAGTCGGGGTGGAGGGGGGGGATGTGGGGGGGCGGTCGGGGCCCGCGTGGTGGGATGTCGGCAAGGGATGCTCCGTCGTACGGAAGGGAGGGTGAAGTGTGGGGGTTCGGACGGGGAGCGGGGGGGGTAGGGGGGCTGCTGGTGGGGAGTAGGGGGTGGGAGGTGGAGGCGGCGGCGGGTGGCTGGTGGGGTAAGGGGTGGGTGAGGGGGTTGGGTCAAGGGGGGCAGACGGGAGGCTGGTATGGCGTGGGTTGGAGGGTGTGCGGGTGGTGGTGGGCGGGGGTGGTGTGGGGGGGGCGGGTGGGAGGGGGTCGGGGGGAGGGCGGGGGGTGGAGACGGGGGGGGGTCGCGGGGGGGTGGGCCGTTAAGGAGTGTGGTGTAGGGATGGGGCGTTGGGGTCTGGCGTGAGGGGGAGCGGCGGGGGTGGGGGGCGATTGGAAGGCTGAGAGTTGGGGGGTGTGTGTGCGGCGCCTGAGTGATGGGCGGGCGGTAGGTAGAGGGGCGAGTAGGGAGTGGGGATGGGTGGGGGTTGAGGTGGAGGGGCGGTGGGGGCGGGGGATGTGGGTGGAATGGGTGGTGTTGACAGTGGGGGGGGGGTGGGTAGTGGTGTTCTGGGGCCGGGAGCGAGGGGGGCGGGGGGTTGGCGGTGGTTGTGGGGGAGGGGCCCATTGGCGGGGGTGAGTGTGATTGGGGACGGCGGGACGAAGATGGGCGGTTCGGGGTCGGAGGGCTGGGAGGTGGGGCGGGTGGGGGAGGTCGATGGCGGAAGGGAGGAGTGAAGGGGCTCGGAGGGGACAGACGGCCGAGGCGGGTTCTCTGCAGTTTGTAGATGCTGAAGATTTTGGGACTACCATGATGCTTCGTTACTGAAAAATGCTGTTGATAAAGTTTCTGTCTGAGCAGCCACACTCTGGGTTCGATCGCACATCTGAGTTTCGTTCGTGTTGTCGTCGGTCGTGGTTCTTTGGGAGATCTTTGTTAGTCGCGTGTGCAAAAGCTGGGTGTGTTGGAGGGTTCGGCGGCTTAAATGGCAGAAGACTGGCAAAATCCTTTCCTCAATCCCTGCCTCATAATGTTCCACTATCCTCTCAACGAAAGTAAAAGTCAAAATATTCGTGCATGTCATTCTGAAGAGGATTCTGTGGACTCATATTGTGTCTGACTGCCTTTGATTGGTTGTTTATTTGAGATTTATCACTTTAGTGTTTTTTTCATTTTTTTAGAATGTTTTTTTTTTCTGGCATTGTATAATAAATTCATTTCGCAAGGATAAACGTCCATTCATTAAACCGCCACTACTACCTGGTCCGCTTGTGTGTTGATACTCCGGTAACCTCCTGTATGTAAATCATCATCTTTACAACACACGCTCATGAAAGTTTAAATGTTCTATTAATCGGTGTCGATGAATCCTCAGCACAATCATCTTCTATCAATGTTAGCATCCAAATATTCCTGGGTGTTCCCAGTCCTTCCGGCGGATGCACATACGTGCTTCTAGTACTGGTAGTTGTGTTCATCCTGCAGGAAGAGTCTGAACGTGCAATAAATACAGATTACAATCCATGATCTGTTCCAGCACGCGTGGTTCATACTTTTTACCAGAGGTTGAGGAGTTCAAGCGGGAACATTGGGAATCCACTCATGGGATGGAACGTGTCGGTCCAACTAATTCTACTGGCGTGGTCGGAACGTGAGCATCACACCCTCTGGATGGGTCACGCATCTGCCGACACCAGGATACCAGCAAACTGACACTCATTTGTGGCCGAACCTCGGAAGCATGGACGGGCAGAGTACGCGCCACCTGGTCTATTATTTCACAAGCACAGAAGGATTGTGAACTCAGGTCCTTCGATTCCCAAGCCACACCCGAACCATGAGCCAACACCGGGGATGAAACACTTCCCTGCATCCAAAAAGTTGATTAATAAAGTTTTACAGAAAGTGAATGTTTCATCACAACTCGAAATAGATTGGATTTAGAGAGGAATGACGCGACATACACACAAGCCAGAGACAGAGGGTCGGCACACCGTGAAGTCGTTGCTTTGTATTATTGGGGTAGCTCGTGGAAAGTATGTGCATGTTCACGAGTCACTGGTTCGGAATCCAGGTTGCCCTCTCCTTTTTTTTGCGCCTCCATCCCGAAAATATATTTATTTGCATCATTTCCTCTGTTGGGTCACGGGAATTCATTTCACCGTGGACGTGTTGTTCGGTGTGCTTCGTGAGCTTTGAACAGGTTCGTTGGTTACTGTGTGTTATGTTTATTGTTCTCCATTCACAGATATGCCTCGTCCGGTGTGCAGGGCAAAGTGTTCAATGGTGTTCAAGGAAATTTATACACAGGAGGGCCATTTGGGCCCATTCCGGCAGGTGCCATGCCCATATCGGCCCAAATAATTTGCTTGCCGACTGTCGGTTGTTGCTCATTTGAAGGCTCACCAGTAAGCATCTGTTCACCTGCCTACTCCTTTCAGGAGATCTCGTGATATTCTGTAATATCGATCCCTGAGGTTGCGGAATGGATAGCCGGCTTTTGAATCCATTCTGAATGGCAGCGTGCCCTGTATGGCATCGCTCTTAATTGTCTCCTCGTCCAGACGGGTAGTTTTTTAGTATAAAGAAAAAAAACCAATCCGACAACTTATGGCAACGCATTTCGACTGCTCCCCAAGTGTTTCTGCGTGCCCAGGACGTAACTTGAAGTTACGGACATTTGTTGCCTTGTATTTACCCACCACGGGATGATCCCGAAAAAAGGTGAGTGGCATCGAACTTCTACTCGAGGGGTCTGATTGAATAGGAAAACTTGGAACAAAAGGGTATGGCGAGTTTTTGCAGCTGGATTAAGGCAACCTTCCGACTTCGGTTTCGGCCTATAGAGAGGTTGAAGTGTGATGTAGTGAGGCATAAAAGTTCAAACTTGAACCTTTTTCACTTGGATGACATGGTAAATTAAAACTGGTTGGTCCTGCTTGAATCCTTTCTGGGCGGCAGTTGAAACTTGAGGTTTTTTCTAGGATTGAAAGGCCATGTTCTCTACATCGACCAACATCTAATATTCCCAGATCAGCAGAAGTGGACAACAGCTGCTGTTGCGCCCATATCAATGGGATCGGGGGGGTACTCACCAACGTGTTGAGTCTCTGCAAAACAGAAGAGAAGGTGTTGCAAGGCATTATGGTCGACATGATGTGATGTGCGAGTTGGAGGAAATTCAGAAATCCTTGTTAGGCCACAAACAGACAACTTGGCAAACAAGCAGGCTTTCGACCGTGTCGTAGGCTGAGATATGCCCGAATGCCCAGTGACCGCGAGATCTCTCACGGGACAATTCACGGACGGTGTTTGGTGGCTCCTTCTCCAGGTACTGTGATTACTCCTACTATACTCACAGGGATCAACATGATCCCGAGATATGTCCAGGCTTGTTTTAATCTTTGCCGGTTATCTTGCGGGAGGGTGACAAGGGGCTCCGCATTTTTTTGTTTCTTGTTGGGGGTCGATTTGTTTAAGGTTATCCCCCATGGGTCAACAGTGTTTCGGTTCCACCACTAGCCGTCACTTGAGCAATCCCACCAGGCACCCAGTACAAATCATACGGCCGGCCATCTTAGTTTCTGGTGGGCCACACATTAGCCTGTCGGCCTCTGCTTTGGTTACCACCATGTTCCGGGTTTTTGTGTAGATGTCCTTTGGCTTTTTGTTGAGTCGAGTGTTTAATCATGATTTGAGGGAGACCAAAACATCAAATCAAATGTAGAATAATAACATGGAATAGGCATAAGCAAGAAGCTGAACATAGAATTCTTCCTTACATTCGTTCTTAAATATATCAATTTAAGTTCTTTGCTATGAAAAATATATTTACTCACTTACCTTCACAACGACAACTGGGCCCGCCGAGAACAGGATCTCATCTGAAAAAAGATATTACCTCAACTTTACCTACCTACTTCACAACGACAACTTACACGCCTAGACGGATCTTTCATCTATAAAAATTAATATTACCTCAACATTATATCCTCACATTACCTTCCACGACAAACTTGCAGCGCTAGAACCGATTGCTCATCTAAAAAATAAATATTACCTCAACATTATACCTCAACATGTATACCTCAACTCATTATCTTCACGAAAAGAACAACTGCACCGCTAGAACAGGATCTCATCTAAAAAAATTAATATTACCTTCTAAACATTATACCTCAAATTACCTCACAACGACAACTACATACGCCTAGAAAGGATTCTCACTAAAAAATATTAATATAACCTCCAACATTATACCTCACATTACCTTCACACGACGAACGACACCGCCTCAGAACAGGATCTCATCTAAATAAATTTAATATTTACCTCACATTATACCTCATACATTACCTTCACAACGACTACTACACCGCCAAGAACAGGGATTCTCATCTAAAAAAATTAATATTACCTAACTTATACCTCAATAACCTTTCACATTACGACAAACTTACCGCCTGAACAGGATTCATTCTAAAAAATTAATATTACCTCAACATATACGCTCAGCTTACCTTCACAACGAACAACTACACCGGCCGAGAACAGGATCTCATCGAAAAATTATATACCTCAACTTATACCTCAGCATGTACCTTCACACGACAACTTTACACCGCCTAGAACCAGGATCTCATTAAATACATTATTATATATTACTTCAAACATTTACCTTCAACTTACCTATCACATGACAAACTATCATTGCCGGAAACAGGGATCTCATTTCTAAAATTTAATAGTTACTTCAAATTACGTTCAACATTACCTTTCATTAACGACAACTGCACCGCTAGAACAGGAGCTCATCTAAAAAAATTAATATTACCTCAACTATTATACCTCAACATTACCTTCCACACGACACTGCACCGCCTAGAACAGATTCTCATCTAAAAAAATAATATTATCAACCATTACTTACCTCAACCTGTATACCCAGCATTACCTTCACACGGACAACTGCAGCGCCGAGACGGATCTCATCTAAAAATTATATTACCTCAACTTATACTCAACTTACCTTCACAACGACAATCTACACGCCCTAAACAGGAATCTCATCTTAAAAAATTAATTTACCTCAACATTATAACCTCACATTACCTTTCACAACGACAATGCACCGCCGTCCTAGGGACAGATTTTCATTTAAAAAAATAAATATTACCTCAACATTATAACCTCAACTTATACCTCAACATTACCTTACAACGGACAACTGCACCGCGAGAACCAGGATCTCATCTAAAAAATTAATATTACCTAAACTAACCTCAACATTTACCTTTCACCAACGACAATTAACCGCCTAGACAGGATCTATTCTAAAAAATTAAATTATGGACCTTCTAAACATAGTCTCTCAAATGACCTTTCACAACGAACAAACTGCACCGCCGAGAACAGGATCTCATCGAAAAAATTCATGATCTACTCAAATTTACTACATTTACCTTCACAACGACACTACACGCCTTTAGAACAGGATCTCATCTAAAATAAATAATTACCTCAACTTACCTTCACAACGCAACTTACCCGCCTGTAGAACAGGATCTCACTAAAAATTATATTACCTCAACATATATACTCTCACATTAGGCTTCCATCGACAACTGCACCGCCTAGAACAGGATCTCATCTTTGAAAAAATAATTTACCTCAACTTTAATACTCAGCATTACCTTACGACACTTACACCGCCGAGACAGATCTCTCTGATAAAAATATAAAATATTTACTCAAACATTACGCTCACAGACGACAAATACACGCGCAGGACAGGCATCGCATCTAAAATAATTAATATTACCTCAACTTTACCTTCACAACAACAACTACCACCGCCTTAGAAACAGGACTCATCTGAAAAAAAATCGTCTCAACATTTAACCTTCACAACGGCAACTACATCAGCCTAGACGGATTCTCATCTGAAAAATTATATACCTCAACATTACTTTCCACGCAATTTACACCCGTGACACAGGATCTCATCTAAAAAATAAATATTACCCAACATTACCTTCACAACAAACAACTACCGCCTAGAACAGGATTCATCTAAATAATTAATTTACCTCAACTTATACCTAACATTACTTCAAACAACAACTACACGGCCTAGACAGGAATCTCATCTTAAAAAATCTATATACCTAACATTACCTTCACAACAACAATACACGACCTAGTGAACAGGATCTCATCTAAAATAATAAATTTTACTTCCAACATTACCTTCCACAACACAACTGACCTCCTAGAACGGATCTCATTCTTAAAAAATTAATTTACCTAACATTATACCTCAGATACCTTCACAACAACTACACCGCTTGAACAGGATCTCAATCTAAAAAATAATATTACTCAACATTCTACCTCAACTTACCTTGACAACAAAAACATACACCGCCTAGAACAGGATCTCAATCTAAAATTTACTAGAAGCGAAGTAGTATTCTTTCTTACATTCTGGTCTTCTGGACTTTACCTACAATTTGCTCACCAACTGTATACGCAATTTCCGGTTAGCTTCGGCCTGGATTCGGGATCAGCGATCAAATACGTTTAATCACGATTAAAAATTATTTTTTGCTTGATGCGAGAGAATCTTATTAAATTCAGTGGAGAAATATTCACCATGTCTGATATTGCGGTCTTTTCATGTCTCGACGATGCCTTTATCTCCCGGCATTGCATCATTCCCCATGACAAAAAACCGGAAACAAAAAAAACCAAAAGCAAAAAAAACCGAAGCAAAGGTATACCAACGACAGGATTCCAAATTTGCCAGGGTATGTGTTGTTGTTGTTGTTGTTGTTGTTTGCTATGTCTCCTCATGTTGCCGCGTTAAGTATGAAGGCTTACTGCGTTCGCTAATAGTAAACCAGAAAAACACGGTCATTGGTTGTTCGTTGATGTTATCGAGCATTTACTCAACTTTCTTAAAAGAGTTGCATTCAACTGCGCGGTTCCCAATCCGGACCCTTTACTGGATTTTTGTCCAGGTTGTTGACCACGGTGTGGTCATTTTGTTGCTTCATGCACGCTAACCCTGCGTTTTTGTTTTTGCCGTAATACTGAACAGCTGTTTCAGTTACCTATAACCACCCAAATAAGGTTAACGTGTCAGAACGCGTTGCATGTCGGAACAAGATCGCCCCGTCGAGCGGCGTTCTCTGCAGTTTTGTAATGCCTGAATGACACATGTGCTCGTTTATGAGACCTGTTGATAAAGTTCTCGTCCTGGCCAGCCACATTTTCTGGGCTTCGTCCACACGAGTTAGTGTGTTGTGTCGTAGTCGTGGTTTCTTTGGAGGAATCCTTGTTAGACCGTGTACAGCCTGGTTGTTGTTGGGGAGGTTCGGCGGGCTTTAGAAATTGGCGAACAAGACTGAAACATATCCTTTCCATCACAATCCCTCCATCAGTAACTGTTCAACACCAATTCCCTCAACGAAAGTGAATTCCAAAATATATCTGGATGATCATTTCAGAAGAAGGATTGTGACATCATAATGTGGTGTCATGACTGCCTTGATGGGTTGTATATTGAAGTTTTCATCACATTTATGTTTTTCATTTTTTTTAGAATGTTTTTTTTTTCTGGCATTGTATAATTTAAATTCCATTCAGCAAGGTAAAAATCGTCCATTCATAAAACCCACGTATCCTGTCCGCTGGTTGTTGATCTCGGTACCTCCTGATATGTAAAACATATCTTTACATATCGTCATGAAAGTTAAATTGTTCCTCTTTAACGGGTTCATGAATCTCTCAGCATCATCATCTTTCATCATTCTTTAAGATCCAAATCTCCCTGGGGTGTTCCCAGGTCTTCGGCGGTTGCACATACGTTGCTTCAGTAAGGGTAAGTGTGTTCATCCTGCAGAAGGAGTCTGACTGTGATAAATACCAGATTCAATCAGATCTTCAGCACAGCGTGTCATATTTTTACCCAGAGGTGTTGAGGAAGTTCACGGAACATTGACATCACTCATGGGATGACAGTGTGTCGGCCAACTAATACGGCTGTGTCGAACGTGTAGCACACACCATTCCTGGACGGTGTCACCCACTCCGACCACAGTGCCAGGCAAACTGGCACTCATTTGCGACCGTGGAAGGATTTGACAGGCAGAGTTGCAACCCCACCTGGTATTAATTCAACAGTGGGTGGGATTTGAACGCAGGATCCTCGGATCCAAGCACCACCCGAATGGAAGCCATACACCGGGGATTGAAAACACTTCTGCATCCAAACTTGATTAAGACTGTTTTACAGGAGTGAAAGTTTCATCACAACTCGGAATAGATGATTAGAGAGGCGAATGCACCTTGAAATACCACACAAGCAGAGGACAGGAGCTAGCTATCTATACTTCGTGAAGTAGTTGCTTTATAGTTATGTTGGGGGGTAAGCTTAGGAGGTAAGAGTATTTGATTGTCGTTCAAGGTCACTGGTTCGATCCGGTTGCCCTCTTCACCTTTTTTTTTGTCCCTCTTCCCTGAAAATATAGTTTATTTTGCATCATTTTCTCTTTGGGATCACGTGGAATTCTCTTCACTGGACGTGTTGCGGTGGGCTTTTCGTGTAGCTTGAACAGGTTTCGTTTGTTACCTGTGTGTAATGTTTATTTGTCTCCATGTACACACGATTGCCTCCGTCCTTGTGCAGGCAAGGGGTCAAGGTGTTTCAGGTTGTTCAAGGTGTTCAAGGGTGTTCAAGGTGTCAAGGAAAATTTACCACACAAGAGCCATTATTGGCCATCAACGCCGTGCCATGTCCATTACGCCGGCACTTGCTTTGTCCTGACTGTGGCGGTTGTGCTCATGATAAGCTTCACCAGAAGCATCGGTCACAATTCCTATCCTTTCGGAGATCTCGTGATATCTGTACATATCGATCACCTGAGTGGGATGGACAGCCGGCTTTTGAATTTCCATCTGAATGACAGCATGCTCCCAGATGCATTCGCCTTAATTGTTACTGCCTGTTGCCAGAACGGTAGTTTTTAAGTAAAAACTTTTTAAAACCAGAATCACAACTTAATGGGCGATTGGTGGGTGCTCCAGAACACTGGAATTGGTGCAGCGTCGGCTTGATGGGCCGAACGCCTTCCTCCGTCTGCCCAAATTCCTTGTGTAGTAAAATTAGTTTGAAAATTTGACGCCTATTTGAGAGGAATTTTCCAAAATTATTTGGGATCAACGTGGGTTCGAATCCCGTCCGAGCCTTTAAACGTCATCGAGATGTCACGGATTCCGGTAGGACCATCACAAGGCAGAGTATTTTGTCCCGCCCCGTCTTGCATCTGATTCCGTTTGACAGTTCAGGTACTTCACGTGGTGGGTTAGCGGCGCCACGTTCTGTTCGATCGCAATCCTCGTCGAGACGAGAAGTTCACGTGACGGAGAAAACGTTCGAGTCGCTTCGGCGGCGATGGGCGCAAGAACGACCTTGGGAATTAGGAAGAAGAAGGCACACTTTCCATTTTGACCCCCTTCCCTCCCCGCTGGTGTGCCGGCACGTGTTTTGGAGGACTTTCTCTCCCCGCTGTGGCCCGGCCGACGTTCGTTCTGGAGGATTCCCTCCACGCGTGTGCCAGCCCGTGTTCGGAGGACTTCCTCTACCCCGCTGTTGCGGCCACGTGTCTGGAGACTTCTCTCCCCACCTGTGCGGCCCACACGTGTATTCTGTGAGGACTTCCCTCCCGCTGTGTGCCGGGCACGTGTTCTGGAGGGCTTCCTCCCACTGTGTGGCCGGCCAGTGTTCTGGATGGACTTCTCTCCCCGCTGTTGCGGCCACGTGTCTGGAGGGACTTCCCTCACCACGTGTGTGCCGGCCACGTGTTCTGGAGGACTTCCCTCCCCGCTGTGTGCGGGCCCGTTGTTTGGACCGACTTCTCTTCCCCGCTGTGTTGCCGCCACGTGTTCTGGAGGACCTCCCTCCCGCTGTGTGCGGCCACTGTTATTGGAGGACTCTCTCCCCCTGTGGCGGCCACGTGTTTGGAGGACTTCTCTCCCGCTGTGTGACCGGCCAGCGTGTTCTGGAGGACTTCTCTCCCCGCTGTGTTGCCGACACGTGTTCTGGAGGACTTCTCTCCCGCTGTGTGCCGACCACGTGTTCTGGAGGCGACTTCCTTCCCGCTGTGTTGCCGGCTCACGTGTTCTTGGAGGACTTTACTCTCCCGCTGTGTGCCGGCAACCGTGTTTGGAGGACTTCTCTCCCGCTTGTGCCGGCACGTGTTCTGGAGGGACTTCCCTCCCGCTGTTGCGGCCACGTGTTTCTGTGAGGACTTCTCTCCCCGCTGTGTGCCGGCCACGCTGTTCGGGAGGATTCCCTCCACGGCCTGGTGTGCCGTCCACGTGTTCTGCGGCGACTCTCTCCCCGCTTGTGCCCGGGCACGTGTTCTTGGAGGACTTCTCTCCCGCTGTGTTGCGCCACTGTTCTGGAGGACTTCCCTTCCCCGCTGCTTGTGCCGGCACGCTGTTCTGGAGGGACTTCTCTCCCGCTGACTATGTGGCAGGCCACGTGTTCTGGGGAGGACTTTCTCTCCCGCTGATGTGCGGCACGTGTTCTGGAGGACTTCCCTCCCCGCTGTGTTGCGCCACGTGTTCTGGAGATTCTCTCCCGCTGCTTGGCCAGCCACGTGTTCCTGGAGGGATGTTCTCCCGCTGTGTGCCGGCCACGTGTTCTGGGGGGACTTTCTCCCGCTGTGTGGCCAGCCACGGTGCTTCTGGCGGACTTCTCTTCCGCTGCTGTTGCGGCCACGTGTTCTGCGAGGACTTTCTCTCCCCAATGCTGACTTTCTCACTCTCTTCTTTCTTTCGTGATGATCGTGATGGATAAATTCGTTGCGTGTACGGCTAATAAATATATGATTGACAAGTTGTTTTCAGCTCGGGGTTTTTTATCACAAGTTATAGACGACAACGATTGACACAGTGATGAGTCATTACGTTTCTTTTTTACAATATGTACGTCGGCACGGTGGCTCGTTTCTCCGCGGATGTGTCGTGCGTCGCGACTTCCCCACGCTCAACAAACGTCGAGTCTGATTTCTTTCTTTGAGGTTTTTTTGTTAGTTTCCTTTGGTTAAGGATTTGTGCTGATGGGCTGACGTGCGAGTCGGTGATTGGTGGACGAAGAATGGCATATTGTGACGTCCGAAATCGGTGTAGATCTTGTGACCGCTCGGTTCGACGTGCTATCATCCGTTCAAAGATATCATAGACAGATATATATGACAGAGTCCGCTCAATTCGGACTTTATTGACTTCAAGGAACATCTGTTTTGTAGGAAAACACAACGAAACGGTTTCGTCAACACGGGTTAATTTTCACACATTAACTGAACTTGATCATGTCATGTCGAGTTTAACCTGATTTATCCCCGTCGACACTGACTGTTGAAACACCGGATTACAGTTTATAACCGCTCGGGATTTCGAACCGTTCGTCGATTGCAGTACAAACAAATGGACCGGGAATGATCGATGTTCCCGCCATTTCTGAAGATTTACATTTTCAGGTTTTAGTTCTTCTATGATCGAAGAGAATCAGATTTTGATTTTGGAAGTGTTGAATCGGAAATCCCTTTGTTGAGATTTTACACCACACAGGGTTCCAGTAATTCACCTTGAGGTGTGCGACGTCTCATCCTTTGGGCTCGTTCTCGTCTGGGTTAGATCCCGACCGAGCTATAACTGCCATCCTGGTTTTCACACGTATTGCGAGGCTCATTGCGTGCACCGTCCATCGGGTAGATGTGAAGCCAGAAGATCTGAAGCAACACGGTCGGTGTGGATGCTTACGATGTTAAACGAGATGTGGATGTTTACCGAGACGCCGTTTTACCCAGCGTTCTATTACACCACCTTGTGGAACTCGTCACGTGAGCTTATTCGTGCCTGTTTGTGTGCCTTTGTGACGTCTAAACAGTTCGTTTCCTGCTTGCACATGATTTTTTTCCATTTTGTTTGAACTGCCAGCAGGTAGATAGATAAATTACGTCATCCCTCTTCCGTGCAGGGTGTGATCGGACACACTCTCTAGAGCCAAAGTAATTCGTTTAAACCAGAAACTTTGTCTTTCCTGTTTCACTTCTTTTATGTCGTTTCACAATTATACCATCGATTAACAAATTTTAAAGTTGTTCTGCGATCATAAACTCACGACCGTAAACTGATCGACAGATGGGACGGAGGGGAACCGACGTGCACCGATTGCTTAACCCCACGTTTTGCTTCACCGTCGCGCGGGTAATGAATCCAGTCCCATAAGTGTGCGGACAGACACTCGTCTAACGTGGCGGGTGAGTCGGTCGTTCGGGTTGATGGGACTGGGTCATTAAAGTGGTTTTACCTTTTGTTTGAGGGAAATTAATGGCCCGGAAATTAATGGTCTGAAAGGGCGCTGTCTTCATCGTTTGTATCAGCACCAAGGTCAAGTGGGTATCACCATTGTCTTGCCGGCCGAGGGCATGTCTGTGCCGCGGGTCGGTGTCTGCCGCGTTGCTTTCTAGGGGCAGGAATATGGAATCTGGCTATGGTTGCTTCGGCATAGCTCGCCGACTTTCGGCCAAGGACAAACGTGGGTCTTTTATAACGTCCACCAAGAATGGTGGCAGACAGGACGTCAGTTTAATGTCATTTTCCGAGGACAGCACCTGCTTCGGCGCAGCTCCCATTCCAACGAACCT
The DNA here is from genome assembly GCA_035128595.1 of Eptatretus atami. Classification (NCBI taxonomy): domain Eukaryota; kingdom Metazoa; phylum Chordata; class Myxini; order Myxiniformes; family Myxinidae; genus Eptatretus; species Eptatretus atami. Next base: position 23,265 of record JAXMNL010000898.1, read on the forward strand.
CTTGTCTGACCTTTCACCTTCCAACCCCAGGAGTACATCTGGCTGTGACATTTCCTCCTCTCCACATCTTGTTCATCTGTGTGTTGTCCCATCCCTAACAGTGACGACTATATCTACATCTCTTTCACACAACATGGACAGACATTCACACACTCATCCCAACTCTCTTCTTCTCACACTTGGCGATTCAGTTGTCACCATGTAACTTGACTGGATGTTGGTACCTGTTCTCACCCGTGTGAACTTCATCAAAGGACTCTGTGACTCCATGGGACGGACTCAATCTGTGACATTCTGACGGATTTCTCCAATGAACAAATACCTCCCTTTGGACTGGTGATGACAAACTTCCCTGCAAATGTTCCTGCTCTTCCTCTGCTCTCATTGGTTCATCTGATCATTGTGCTTGTGAAAGTCACATATTCTGGCTATTCTCAAGAGCGGTTCCACACTGAGATCTGGAGTTCTCACAGTTTTAGCTACAGTTAGACTGGTCTCCCTTCTATCTGCTTCCTGATGTTAAACTCAGCCTAGGGAATTCCATCCACCAGACATTCTCTCCTGCCCTATTCCTCTCTTCTGTCCTCTACTTCCTCCCTCTCTCTCTCTCTCTCTCTCTCTCTCTCTCTCTCCTCTCTCTCTGTCTCTGGCTCTGTCTGTCTGTTCTCTCTCTCTCTCTCCTCTCCTTCTCTCTCTCTCTCTCTCTCTCTCTCTCTCTTCTTCTCTCTCTCTCTTCTTCTCGTACAGATTAATCCCACTCTCATCTCGCAAATTTGCCTTGCCTTCACTCGCCCATGCCATGGTCCATCTGAATGACGACTGTTGGGTAGAGGCAGTGATCTGAGAATCACCTTCTTCTTTCCTGGAGGCAAATTCTTTACCAAGGCATCTCAGGCTCATTCTAAAAAGTCCACAACAAGTGTGTGTTCCACTTTCAGCAGTCAGAAAAATAAACCATCTGTCCAAACCCTCAAGGTTGAGTTTCAAACTTGTCTTCCCTCCTCTAAAAAACCTGATGACACCTTTTAAGTCTATCTCTGGGTATGCATCCCCTTCCAATCCCTTCCCTCTCGTCATACGGCAATAAACAGCCGACTGAACACTCCGGGGGTTGGGGGGAAATAAAAGGGGGCAGGCCTTAAATTATTTTGGGGCTTTTCCCCAAAAAATTTTTTCGATGGTTGATTTTTGATTCCAATCTTGTTTGTCTCGCCACACCCCCACTCTCGGATTTGTCCACTCTTCCCGTCGTACACAAACTGATCCTGCGATTCTGTGGTCTTTGATCCTGAGAGATGGAAAAGTTCTTTCAATCCTTTGACTTGACTCTGCCACTGAGACCGCGACAGGCATCAGCTCATGTGTCTGCACAACTCTTCTCTGCTGTCTGCACATCCTTCTCCTCTCCTTGCCCTTTTTCACCCTATTATGGCTTGGCGTAAATCATTCATCGTTTGGAATCCGCAATCATCACCACATTGCATAAAAAAGTCGCAGCAAAATATCGCCCTTAGACTACTAAACTATTTGGCTTCTTCCAACCATCCAGCAGGATCATGGAGTCCATCATCCACGTTTGAAATGAAAATTTCCTTCCTCTTCTTCCAACAGCCTCTCTCAGAAATCACCAATTTGCGTTCCGACCAGGGTCACTCCACCTTGTTACCATGCTGCTTCGACTCACCCATCAATGGCATGGCACGCCTCAATGTCCGGACTGAGTCAGGGCCTGGTTCTTCTTGGACATATCTCTTTTGTTTACAGACCCTGGATCTTGCCGAGTACTCTCAAACTCTGCCGTATTGGCATCCAATGCCAACTCCACCACGTGGCAACTGACTTCCTCAAACTTCTATAGTCAACATTGTGGCTCTCAACAAGATCCTTTTCATCTCTCTCCTGTCATAGCTGCAGTACCTCAAGCAGTGTTCTCGGACCAATCCTATCCTTGATCTTCATTAAGTGATCTCCTCTCACTCTCTGAAGAATCCTCATTTTATCTATTCTTGCCTCAATTCACTCCCCCTCGCCTGATATCCTCCAGTCATATTTCTTACAGGCAGGCAGCCATGGAATATGTCAACACTTGGACATGTCTTCCAATCCTGATCCACATCTCACTCCGACAAAGGGACCGTCTGGCAAACCCCTCCTATCTGACTTTTCTTACCAATCCTCTTGAGAAGTTCAGTCATTCAAAGTCCTGTGTTCATCCTATCAGCCATGATCTTTCTTGGGAAAACATTTTCAAAAATCGTCCCCAAACCAGCTGCCTGACTGCGGCTCCTCCAACATCCTTCCTTTGCACACCTGAATCCTATCCACCACAAATCCTCATGAAGCTTGATGGAGGACTGCTCTTCCTCTCAGGCTGGCTCCCTGCCTCACGCCTTGCTCAGCTTGATGCCGGGGAAACAAGGCCTTTACGGTTATTGAATCTCACCGAATGAACTGAGTCGATGGGCCTATCACTTCACCATCGCCGACAGGTCAGTGTTCTCTGTTACCTACCCTCCTCTTTCTCGTCTTGCCCCTCTGCTCATTCGTGCTTTGCCTCCCCCCCCCAGGTTTCTCCACGACACACACGGTCAACCAACCCCCTTCTAGTGAAACTACCTAAATCCAGTATCACTGCTCTCCTCACTTCATTTGTTCCTCCTTTCCCACCTGAGGAATCAACTTCCACATCCTCTTCAATTCATTCTTCCCTCCAGGTCTTCAGGACAGCTGTTCACACCATCTCAGATCATCCCAATCCAAATCCATGATATTTTCTACCCTTGTTAACCCCACCTAAAACCTCATCCTTTCCAATTTTCCAGTGTTTCCCTCCTTTTGAGCTTCCCTTGTGTGTCCATCTCATCTCACTCCCAGTGATCCTCATGTGTCCAACTTCTCCACCCTGACATACTTCTGCTGTATCGCATTCTCCACCCCAAGCATGTTCAACTCATCTCTGTGATCCATCTCATCCACGACCCAGGAATCCTCTGTGTCCATTTGTTAAACCCCCAGCATCTCTGTGTCAACTTTCTAACTTCTCCACCCCATGCATGCGTGTTTTGCATCCTGTTTTTGTCTGTTTCGTCCTGATCCGTTCAGTGTCCCAGTTCTTCCACGAGGCTCGACTAGGTGTGCAAAAATAAAGTAAAAAAGAGGCTTAAAAGGTGCTAAAATGTTTTAAAAGGTCTTAGCTTCGAAAGGGTCTTCACAGGTCTAAATATTTCTGGG
>JAXMNL010000899.1:7773-18219 GCA_035128595.1 Eptatretus atami
TTTCTTCTCCAATTTTAAATAATGCTTCTTCTTCTTCTAGATGCCAGAACAAGAGCCAGAGAGAGTGTGGAAGGAATAGATTTGGTGGTTTTGAGCAGCAGTGGTGGAGAGGTGGATCGAGGAGCAGATGCTGTCCATGTTGACCTTCCCTCATCCCCCCTTGCTGGCCTGCACTTGAATGTGGTTGTGAAATTGTGGCTTTTCCTCCAGGTCACGAAAGACCTTGTTGCACGTAACACTGCACAATAGGATGTAATAAACGAAAGCACCCCCGACTGAGTAGAGTTCTCAGTGATGTGAGTGATGAAGGCTCAAATGCTCATCGGTGATGGTTGTGCCCGTTGACTCACTCACTCCATTTCCTTTGTCATCTCTTTACGGAAAAAACCACCCCATGGGAGAGGTGACCCCTTTCCGGTCCACACGTGCAACGCTTTGTACCATGGAAACTCTCTGATCAAATTGCTTTGAACCATAAATAGATACTGTTGGAAGTCACCAGTCCTGGTGGGATATTTTTGTCAAGGAGGGAAAAACCTCGATGGTGCAAATATTAAAAGCACTACAAAGCCATTGTAGATGCCCAGGAGGGGATTGCTGTGTCGTGCCTGCTCGTCTTCCTCCATAAATTCGCGTTCGCACAAGTTCACACCACCTCTTTCCTATTTACAATTGATCCCCGCTCCGAATAAAAACCGCTAGTTTTCAACCGATTGCCTGCTGTCCTTCCGTTTCCTTTGACCAACCCTCCAAAATATAAAAGATAGTGGGTCACACTCACCGAGGATTTTAAACTCAGATCCCGTGGATTTCAAATTGTAGAAGAGTGCTTAACCATTAGCACATGGGGACCTTGGTGTTATTGTTAAGTACAGACTAGGGAAAAGCCAAATCCTACTTGGAATCAGTCAGAAGCAATCTGAACAAGCAACGATCTGAAATGAGGGAAGTGACTCCATGAGAGAAAACATGAACAGGAATTCCGGGTTTCAGCTACACAACTCTGAAACACCGCATCCAGTACAGTCAGGTGAGCCTTAATTCAAAACAGTTCCGAAGAATTCACTTCTCCGAAGACAGATACACCAAATAAAGAGAGAAATTGAAAAGGTTGAAATGGATGATAAAGAAAGAGGGACAATGAAACAAAAAGAGAAGCAAGAATAAAGCACAACCAAAGAGAAATTATCTCCGCTCCACATATTCACGAAACTTTCGATACGGTCTGGCATCACCGCACTGCTCACAAACGCAAGCTCGCTTTCCTATTGGTATCCAAGGTGATCTCCACTGATCAGACTCGCAGACATTCCTCTGCCTGTCGCAGCAAGGTGTGGCCCCTTAACAGGAGTTTCGCTCTCATCCCCCTCTCATTCTGTCAGGTGGAGTCTACTCAACTCACAGGTGTCTGGGCCCCTGGTTCTTCTTTTTCTGGTTTTCCATCATGATCTCTCCGACTTCTCTGGAAACATCCTTCTTCATCTCTTTACGGATGACTCCCCACCTCTGGCCGCACCATCGGCATACCCTCTGATTGGCAGGAAAGCCAGTTCTTCACTCTCTGCAAACGCGATCATAACATCAACAAACTGGGTTCCAACACTGCGAACATGTCTTTCTGAGTCATGACCAAAATCTAACACCACTCACCATGTCTCTCCAAAAGGACGGAACCACCGCCCCCACCCCCCCCAATCTACTTTCAACAACTCCCTCTTGAAGAAGTCATTTCATTCACAGCTTCCTGGGTCTCACGAGGTCTGCCATGATTCATTTCCTGGGAAAGTCACATTTCCAAGCCTGTCTCCAAAGCCAGTCGCCGACTGGGAATCCACTGTCGTGCAAGTGCCTTACTATGGCCGACCTTAGCTGCTGACCACAGTACAAAGTTTCGTCCGCAGGCCTCGATGGAGTTACTGCCCTCTCCCCTCTGGGCTGGTGCTTCCCACACTTCACTTTTCTCGACTTACGCTGTTAGTCAGGGATCCAGACCCATGATTTTAAGATGGCGGACCACCACTTCCTATACTTTGCAGGCCTCGTTTTTTTCTTCGTCTGGTGTCTCAGGATTGAAGAATCAAGAGGCCGCTCGGGCATCTCGATTGCGAACACATCACCAAATTGTATTTGACATAGGTACCCACCAAAAAATGAGTGCGATTTCGGTTATCCACTAATTTCAGAAATTGTTTCATAATTTCCTCAAATGTCAAGTTAGACATTAATTAACCCCTAGTAAGGACTTTGGCAAGATCTTTCATATCTGAGCCAAATGTGTCAAGTTTAGCCAATTAGAGGTTTGAAAAAAAATGTGATTTTTCAGTCAAAAATTGCCTGCAAAATTTGTAAATCTAGCAATAAATATTGTTTTTCATTTGTCTTAAAATCGAATTAACAACCTTATATTATTATTATGTTGTCGAAGGACATAGTAGATGCAATAGGACCATCTGGTCGGTCATTATTAATAATAATACCGAATATAATACATGTACATGTGTTCTACACATACAGTATACATGTTATATACATTGTAATATTGTACAATAACATTATTTTGCAGATAACGGTAAACCACACTTTTTCTCTGGATTGGTTGGTTTGGATGTGCACGGCCAAACATGAGCAAACAGGTTTCTAACACATATTTATACAGATTATGATCGTTTAGACATTATCTAATATGTATTGAGGTTGTGTTTGCACAGCAGTACTACACTCCACAGACACATATTAGTACATCGTGTGTCTACCATTGATGCGGAAGATGGGACCCGCGGATTACAAGTAACAGTTAGTTAAATTGTGAATTAAAATAATTAACTCATAAGAAACTAACACTCTATTGATTTTAACATGCATATGCCTTCATGTGAATGAACATGTTAAATTATATACTTGCAGGTGTGAAAACAATGCTGAACCTGAACGCCAAGAAAAAACGACAGTCCCACTGACTTTGGTTGATGTGTGATCTGCCAGCAGTCCTTGGCTGGACAGTACAAGAAACTAACCGAGAAGGGATTCCAGAATCATTTTTATATGCAGTAACCCACTGACTCGATGAATACGGCGCTCAGATTGCAAAGATGAAATCACTGCAGCGAGGAGGATTTTGGTCTAATGGTCCGAACGAACATCATCTTCTTAAGTTCTCTGCGGGACAAGTTACAGGGCTGGTTGTCAGACAGTGGGGCCTCCCTGAGGGCTCGCTTCGCGATCATCATGTAAATCAAAAAGAAGATTGAGCACTACTACAGACAAACATGGATCACCCATCATGATCGTACCACAGAGAGGACATCCGTCTATAATTGTCATCAGATGATGTCAATTAGGAATTTCTGCGAAAGTCGCCAGGTTATGAAGTGAATAAGTGCCGAAGAACAGGCTGATGAGAGTTGAAGACGAACTCTACTGAATCGAACGGTATTCGTGAAAGGAATATCACCTTTACCTTTCTGCAAGTCCTACAAAACAGATATCAAGGCGACAGCTTCGCATGCTAAAGAAAAACAGAAAGAAAACCATCGACCCATCTATGCAATGATAACATTTGACGCTCGCGATGAATTGGTCTACCTGTATTATCGCTGTATAACCATGTGGCCTTTGCTGATTACTGACGCAACACCTGACTTACAGACCCCAACACGAGAAAGTGGGCCAAACTGGGGGAAAAAAAAAAGAAGGGCCGGAACGGCGAGGGGAAAAGTCCTCAATTTGGCCCAAGATATCAGTGCAGCTGTGGCAACACTCCGAATCCAAGCACATTGGATCAGCATTACATGTATTTGAAACAAACAAGGAGTAAAGAGATCGTAACAATGATAACCGTTTTTGGAAATAGTATTAGCTATTCAAGACGGCACCAGAAGGTACATCACCACTATGGCACAACCACTTGATGAACCAGAAACAAGACAAGGCCATTAATCCCATCTAATTTAAAAAAAGTGGACTATTCCACTCTTTGCGCCCATTGACAACTTGGATTTTCACGAGCACACTCCAGATCTTGATAGGGCACAATGCATGGGACAAACGCAATCTACCAATATCAAGAAATATGGATGATCTCTCAAGTACCTATTGCTTCAGTACCATTGCTAAATCCAGAAAAGCTCTTGTTACAGGATTTCAGCCCTTCCATACAAGACAGTGTTTGACCTTGCAAGATCTACAGCGTAGTCGTTCTATGAGTGGTGTAAGCCTGACACACGTAAGAACATGCAACTAATTTATTATCAGACCACCACAGTTTCTTGCAGTTGATACAAAACGACTTTTTCAAACTGTGACCATGACAGCGTCATCTCATGGAATGCCCTTTCATTTGCCCTTTTTGGTGGAGAGAGCACATCACAGGACATTGATGGGTATGGGCCATTCTTTCCAGAATCTCCAACAAAACCCTGATGTCGTGAAGCTTCAGTTGAATAACTGTTCAACAGTCACACAAGCACTAGGCCAAACAGCATGTGTACTGACTGCGCCAAGCCATATACGAAATAACATATATATATATATACATATAAATATATACATACATATATAATATATACTATATGTAAATGAATATTGAAAAATTGACCCTACTGTATCTACTAGAAGTTATTTGAGAAGGCACAAAATCAAGTTGAAGATGAATTGAAAACATATTTACTGCTGATTTCAGCTATTTTTGGCTATTCAGCTATTTGGGGGTCAATTTGCACATGGAAACGTAATTTTTTCAACCTCTAATTGGGAAATTTGACACATGTGACCTCAGCATATGAAAGGACCATGCCAAACGTCCTTACTAGGGGTGAAATCAACTGTCTATTTGATATTTGAGAACTTATGAACGTTTTTGAAAAATTAGTGATACCGGAAAATCGCACCCAGTTTCTTTTGGTTACGTATGTTCAAATACAATTTGTGAGACGTCGCAATCGAGATGACCGAGCAGGCTCTTGATTATTAATCCTAAGACACGAAACTAAATTAAAATGAGGCCTGCAAATATAGGAAGCGGTGTCGGTAACTCCTAAAATAGCGCCTTTCTGAGTGGGATCCCTATGAAACTATGTAAGAAAACCAAGGCTTTTAGGAACGTTGGTATCTCCCGCCGATGAAGCTGAGATTTTGGTCTCTCACCGCAGGCAGGTCGGTGGACTTTCTGTCTTACACATCTCTTCCCTGGTCTCGCCCCCCCGGCTTCTGTCTGCGATATGTCCCCACCATTATTTCCAACCCGAGCTCCACACAACTGGTGACTTTCCAACCCCAAGCTCCACCAAACTGGGTGATTTCCAAAAACCAGTAGCTCGGCCAAACTGGGTGATTTCCAACCGAGCTCCGCCTAACTGGGTGATTTCCAACCCAAGCTCCACACACTGGGTGATTTCAACCCTAGGTTCCACCCAACATTGGTGATTTCCAACCCGAGCTCCGCCCCAAAATGGTGTGATTTCCAACCTAGCTATTGCCCAAACTGGTGTGATTTATAACCCTAGCTCCCACCCAACTGGTGATGTCCAACCCTAGCTTCCACCCAACTGAGTGATTCCCAACCCTAGCTCACCCACTGGGTGATGTCCAACCCTAGCTCCACCCAACTGGGTGATTTCCAACCCTTAGCTTCCACCAAACTGGGTGAGGTCCAACCCTAGTCCACCCAACTGAGTGATTCCCAACCCTAGCTCCACCCAACTGGGTATGTCCAACCCTAGCTCACCCAACTGGGTGATGTCCAACCCTAGCTTCCACCCAACTGGGTGATTTCCAAACCCTAGCTCACCACCCAACTGGGTGATTCCAGACCCTAGCTCCACCCAACTGAGTGATCCCAACCCTAGCTCCACCCAACTGGGTGATGTCCCAACCCTAAGCTCCACCCAACCGGGGTGATTTCCAACCCCTAGCTCCACCCCAACTGGGGATGTCCAAAACCTAGCTCCACCCAACTGAGTGATTTCCAACCCTAGTTCCGCCAAAAACTGGTGATTTCCAACCCCAGCTTGCCCAACTTGGGGATGTCCAACCCTAGTCCACCAAAGCTGGTGATTTTCCAACCCCAGCTCACCCAACTGGTGATTTCCAACCCACAAGCTCCACCACAACTGGCGTGATTTTCCAACCCTAGTTCCACTCAACATGGTGAATTTCCAACCCTGGCTCCACCCAACTGGGTGAATTTCCAACCCGAAGCAACGGGCCCAACTGGGTGATTTCTTAAACCCTAGCTCACCCAACTGGGTGATTTCCAACCGGTATCTCCACCCAACTTGAGTGATTCCCAACCCTAGCTCCGCAACCAACTTGGGATTTCCAACCCAAGCTCCACCCAACTGGGTGATTTCTAACCCGAGCCCCGCCCAAACTGGGTTGATTTCCGCCCCCCCGAGTACGGCCCAAACTGGGGATTTCCAACCCTACGCTCACCCAACTGGGTGATTTCTCACCCTAGCTCCGCCCAACTGAGTGATTTCCAACCCAAACTCCACCCAACGGGTGATTTCCAACCCGAGCGCCCCGCCCAACTGGGTGATTTCCGCCCCCTAAGTAACGGCCCAACTGGGTGATTTCCAACGCTAGCTCCACCCAACGGGTGATTTCCAACCCCAGCTCCGCCCAAACTGGGTGATTTCCAACCCCCCAGCACCAGCACAAACTGGGTGATTTCCAATCTCAGCTCTGCCCAACTGAGTGATTTCCCAACCCAAGCTCCAGACAACTGGGGTGATTCCAACCCTAGTCCACCAACTGGTGTAATTTCCAACCCAAAGCTCCAGACAAACTGGGTGATTGTTTCCAACCCAGCTCACCCAACTGGGTGTTTCCAACCCCAGCTCTGCCTAACTGGCGTGATTTCCAAACCCTAGCACCACCCAAACGGGTGATTTCCAACCACAGCTCCACCCGACTGGGTGCGTTCCACCCTAGGCTCTGCTCACTGGGTTTCCAACCCCACCTCCGCCCCAACTGGGGGATTTCCAACCCTACTACGGCCCGACCGGGGTGATTTTCCAACCCGGCTCCTCCCAACTGGGTGATTTCCACCCCAAGCTAAGGCCCAACCTGGTGATTTCCAAACCCAAGTTCCGCCCACTGGGTTATTTCCAACCCAAGCTCCCGACCCAAACTCGGGTGATTTCCAACCCTCACTCTGCCCAATGGTTATTTCCAACCCTAGCTCCACCCAACTGGGGTTATTTCCAACCCAAGCTCCGCCCAACTCGGAGATTTCCAACCCTAGCTCTGCACCAACTGGGTTTATTTCCAACCCAAGCTCCGCCCAACTAGTGATTTCCAACCCTAGCTCCACCCAACTGGGTGATTTCCAACCCTAGCTTCACCCAACTGGGTGATTTCCAACCTCGCTCCACCCAACTGGGTGATTTCCAAGCCCTAGCTCCACCCAAACGGGGTGATTTTCCAACCCTAGCTCCACCCCAACTGGGTGATTTCCAACCCTAGCTCGCCCAACTGAGTGATTTCCAACTCCAGCTCCACCCAAACTGGGTGATTTCCAAACCCAGCTCCAGCCCCAATGGGTGATTTCTAACCCTGCTCCACCAACTGGCGTGATTTCCAAAACCATTGTTCTGACCATCTTCGCACTTTGAATACAAAGGCATTGTGGTGTGAACAGCCGTGAGTTTGCTGCTAAACGCGAACTTATAAAATATCACCATTCCATTTAATCGTTTCATTTATGAATATTAAATTCCCTAATATCGAGCTTTCAACTGACAGAACCCTCAAGCACGATCACCATCTTTGTTATTCCTCGTGTGGTTTAGTGGTTCGAAGTGGCTGTCTTGGATTTTAGGGTCCTGAATTCGACCCCCGTTGTCCGCTGAATTAACACCAGGTGGGTTGACCAGCCTGTCATCTTCCTGAAGTTGGCGAAAGGAGTCCCAGTGTGCTGGTGTAGAGGCACAACATCATTGGCCACAGTCGCTGCCCCACAAAATGATAGCACGTGGGCAGCCAAGCTACCATATGGAAGGCGAGAGAAGAAGACCACTCCTTGATACGGCTGGAGAGTTCGAGCCATGTATGGATGGTGCAGCCATGCTGATGGACCAAATGACACTCACTCACGATTCGCTTGTTGGGCGGTCGAGACCGGATCTACACACACACCTTCTATCCCGATTTGGCAAGAGAAACTGTAATGGGTGAATTGTGACGTTTGTTCACGTTCAGTGTTGAGATGTCCTTTGTGACATCCCACCATCACTTTGACAAATCATTCAGAAAAGGGCAATGAGGGAGTCCATGATGTTGACAAAAATAATAATAAACAATGAACTTCGACACAGGAGGGGCATTCGCCCAACATGCCTGCTCGCACACCAACACCAGATTAAATATATCCGTTCAGCTCATTAAAGCACTCCTCTTCATAAAATTAATAATAAAACAACTTCCACATCCTCTTCATAAAATAATAATAAAAAACAACATTCCAGATCCTTTCATAAAAATAATATAAACAACTTCCACATCCTCTTCATAAAATAATAATAAAACAACATCCACATTCCGTCTTCATAAATAATAATAAAACAACTCCACATCCTCATCATAAAATATAATAAAACCAACTTCCACGATCCTCTTCATAAACTAATAATAAACAATTTCCACATCCCTCTTCATAAAATAATAATAAAACAACTTCCACTTCCTCTTCATAAATAATAATAAAAACAAACTTTCCACATCCTCTTCATAAAATAATAATAAAACAACTCCACATCTTTCATAAGATATAATAAAAACAACTTCCACATCCTTTCATAAAATAATAATAAAACAACTTCCACATCCTCTTCATAAAATTAATAAAAAACAACTTTCCACATCCTCTTCATAAAATAATAATAAAACAACTTCCACATCCTTCTTCATAAAATAATAAAAACAACTTCCACATCCTCTTCATAAAATAATAATAAACAACTTCCACATTCCTCTTCATAAAATAAAATAAAACAACTCCACATCCTCTTCATTAAAATAATATAAAACAACTTCCACATCCTCTTCATAAAATAATAAATAAAACAAACTTCCACATCCTTTTCATAAAATAATCTCTCTTCCTTGGCTCAAATGCTCATCGGTGATGGTTGTGCCGTACTTGACACTTCACTCCATTTCCTTTGTCATCCTTTACAGAATAAAACCACCCCATGGGGAAGGTGACCCCTTTCCGGTCCACAGATGCAACGCTTTGTACCATGGAAACTCTCTGATCCAAATTGCTTTGACACCATAATAGATACTGTTTGGAAGTCACCAGTCCTGGTGGGATTTTTGTCAAGGAGGGAAAAACCTCGAATGGGTGGAAATATTAAAAGCACTACAAAGCCATTGTAGATGCCCAGGAGGGGATTCGCTGTGTCGTGCCTGCTCGTTCACTTGACAACATAGAACGGGCACTCAAGTAAGCGCATACTTCGCCAACGCTACACATTTTGCCCCCCCCCCCAGAAACGTTGATCGTGAGGGTATTTAATCCCACTACCACATCCTGCCATCTCATATGTGTTATGATGGCTTTAAAAACAGTTAAATTTCCTGTGTCATATCGTATAATATCACAAGATTGGGCATTGAATTCACAACATTTTGGCATTGGTTGCATGCAAATTGGATAAAAATAGACCGCACTATGGCAAATGATGATTTTGACCTTTTCATGACCTCGACCTTGACCTTTGTACTCTTAATTTTGTAATTGGATTAGAGTGGGGGAACAGAACAGTCAACATTTTGGTGTTGGTTTCATGCAAATCGGATAAGAAATTGACCGTGTTATGACTAAAACCGCACATTTTGCAATGTCGTGATTCCCCCTGACCTTTGACTCCCGACGCGCTAATAAGGGTTATTACGGTCATTGTGTTCATGTCACATATTCACAGATGGGGCATTGAATTCTGAACATTTTGGCATTAGTTGCATGCAAATTGGATACAAATTGACCGCGCCTATGGTAAAAAGACGATTTTGACCTTCTTCCATGACCTTGACCTTTGACCCGATCGCTCCCAAAATCTAATCAATATGGTCTCGGATAATAACCAATCATCCACCAAATTTGCTGCGATTCAGTTCAATACTTTTGGAGTTATGCGAATAACAAACAAACAAACACACATATTCACAAATAAATAAATAAATACACAGTGATCAAAAACATAACCTCGAACAAAGTTTGCGAAGGTAAAAACTAACTTGATCAAAATATCAGAATCCAAAGCATTAATGAAGGGGCAAGCGGGGATTTTAGGATGAGCAATCTGGTGTTGTGTCCAGTAATGGCGATGAGGACAGGCAAACGTCTCTCGAACCATCCGTGTCGACAACGAATCAGAGAGATGGTTTCCAAGAAGAAGCAACCAGACCTCCAACTAAACTCGCGCATGCATGGCCGTGGCTCTT
>JAXMNL010000901.1:4130-29087 GCA_035128595.1 Eptatretus atami
CTTGTGCCAGGCTTTCTGCTTGGTTGTTCAGCAAGCCTTCGGGTCCTGCTTGGTTCGAGTGGTTGGTGGCTCAGGGAGCTTCGGCTCGGCTTGGCTCGGGTGGAGACTTTTTGGAGAGCTGCTTTGTTTGGAAGAGAGTTGAGCCGGTTGCTCGCTCGGCAGCTTGCTGGTGTGTGGTTCTTTCTGTTCTGGTTCGTGGAGCTCTTTGTTCTCCGTTTTGGATTCCCGGCTTGGTGCCGACTCATCGGCCTCATCTTAGAGGTGGATCCTCGGGAGCGGCGCATCGACGGGAAGGATTGGCGCCTCGTCTCACCAGCACGTTTGAGAAGCGCGGGAGGATTCATGATCTCGGGAAGGATCGCAGGCTCATCGCGATTGGGCCAGCTCGCTCTTGCTGGAGCCCGAGTCACGAACAACTTGAAGACCACACGAGGTGAGAGGTTCGAGATAGGTCCTGGGTTCAGCTCACGTCCTCCGAGCTGGAGCCGTATTATTAAGGCCTCAGCCACCATTTCTTGGGTGTGTGTGTGTGACGTACGTGTGTCCGTGGGCCCGTCTAAAATAAGTAGGAATTGTTAAGTGCTTTGTGTGCTGTAAAATGTTTGCATTAACATTTCGTAAAGTGGTATAGTTCTGTTCTTACGTGCTTCCCGAGTTCCCCATTATTATTAATAAAACCCCAATTTTAAATGTTTTCAGGCTCGTCCGCCGTCGATTCTTTCATTGATTGAGCATTTTCGTTGTTGGGAGTTAGAAACCGTTGCTTTGCCGTAGAAGGGGACATTTGGACCGACGGTTCTCGGCGATTAAGCCGCTCGGAATCGCGCACGGGACAGGCCAGCGGCTTGTTCCGTACGAAGTTCAGTCAGAGGTGGAATACCCCGGTAGTTGGATCACTGGGTATTTAGGTAATTGAAGATTGGCAATCGACCTACCCCACGTGGTCTGCCATTGGCGTATTTCGTTCTTGTACAAGACCCGTCGACTCGGACTATATCCGGGCGGGCGATCTATATTCCGGGCGATCGGTCGGCCGACTCGACTTGCGCTCCGTCAGCGCGGTACGGTTCGCGGACCGACCACCGGACGTAACAATACATATATTATATGTATCTATACACATCTCAATATTTACTAGTGCGGCCCGTATGTGCAAAAAAAACAAAAAAAACTTTCAAACCGCGTGCCAGAAAACAACAACCACACAGGCGTTCCTTTGCTCTCGGGTGCCCGTACATGCTGGCCGTACGTGGGAAAAAACAACTTTTCAAACCAGCGAACCAGAAACAAGAACTACACAGGCCGTTCCTTCGCTTTCGCATGCCCGTATGTGCGTGCCCTACGTGCGTGCTGTAGTGCAAAAAAAACAAAAAAAAACGACACCCCACACTCGGGGTAGCGTGTCCACACTCAGGGTCTCGTGTCCACACTCGGGTCTCGTGTCCACACCTGGGTCTTGTGCCCACACTCGGGGTCTCGTGCCCACACTCTGGGTCACATGCCCACACTCGGGTCACGTGCCACACACTCGGGTCTCGTGCCCCACTCGGTCTCGTGCCCACACTCAGGGTCTCGTGTCACACTCGGGGTGCACATGCCCACACCCGGAGTCTCGTGTCCACACTCGGGTCTCGTGTCCACCTCAGGGTCTCGTGCCCACACTCGGGTCTCTTTCCTCACTCAGGGTCTCGTGTCCACACCTGGGGTCTTGTGCCACAACTGGGGTCTCGTGCCCACACTCGGGTTCATGCCCACACTTGTCTTTGCCCACACTTTAGTGTCTTGTGCCCACACTCGGGTCTCGGTGCCCACACCGGGTCTCGTCACAACTCTGGGTCTCGTGTCCACATCGGGTCTCGATGTCCACACTGGTTGTCTTGTGCCACACTTGTTGTCTTTGTACCCACTCGGGGTCTCGTCCCTCACTCTGGGTCTCGTGTCCACACCTGAGGTCTTTGTGCCCACACTCGGGGTTCCGTGCGCACACCTGGCAGGTCTACGTTGCCCACACTCGGGGTCTGTCCCACACTCGGTGTTCGTGTCCACACCTCGGTCTTCGTGTCCACACCTCGGGCAGGGTCTCGTGCCGCACACCTGGGTTCTCGTGCCCACACTCGGGGGTCATCCCACACTCGTGTGTCTCGTGGCCACACTCGGTCGTTTCGTTTCCACACTCGGTCTTCGTGCCCACACCTGGGGTCTGTGCCACACTCGGGGGTCTCATGGGGACGCCACTCCCCACACCCTCGCAGTGTCGTGATGGGCCCGACACTCGCGGGCCGTGCCCACACTCGTGTCTCCTAGTCCACACCTGGGGCGTCTCTTGGCCCACACTCGGCGACTCGTCGTGTCCACACTCAGGTGTATCATGCCCCACACTCTGGTCTCCTGTCCACACTCAGAGTCTCGGCCCACACTCGGTTTCATGCCACATCGGGACTCATGTCCCACTCGGGGTTTCGTGCCCACACTCGGGTCTCGTGTCCACATTCTGGGGTCTCCTGCCCACACTCGGGGTCTCCTGCCCACATCTGCATTTTAACAAACATTCTCCATTTACAATCAAATGGACGTTCGCTCCAGACATCTGACGTTCCCCAAATCAATGATTCCTGTGTTTGTACACAGAACCGATCAGAACGGACCCCACACGGGAAGCACAAGTTCTCGGTACGAGTGAACGTCACGTACCGCGTCCAGACCCCGAACCGGACTGAACCGACCATGGACCTGCGGTTCGAGGAGAAACCCCCCTCCAAGACTGACCGCATTCCTCCATCGGAGCCGTTCGTGGTTCATGGTGCTGGTTTTGATCTTCACCGGAGAGATCTCGGGTCATCGTGCATAGTCGTGACCATTACATGGAAAACTCAAAAGATGATGGGTTTTTATAAATAAATAAAATAAATAAATCAAATAATCATTTAATATTTAAAAGTGAGTTTTGTTCAAAGTCGGTTTCATGGTTTAAAGAAACCGAAGAGTGAAAGTTTCGTTTTAATGGATTGTTTGTGTTTCAGATTTGTTGTGAAGTGAAAACTAATTGATTGTGTTCACGGCTGCCAGAGGTACGAGGAAGAGGAAGATCAATAAATGGGAAGTTACGAGTTAATATAAGGGGAAAGAACCCGAACAAACTTATCTATGGACCTGATAATTTCATTTGGGCTGTTCACGACCATTTAACGTTTGTTACATCCACGGGGGAGTCAAAGCCACGCCCACTTACAGCCACGCCCACTTACAGCCACGCCCACTTTAACTGCTTTTCAAATCCGCCAAGTTGTCTTACTCCCTCGCTCGTCTCCCATTGTGGTGTACTCTCTGTCTCTGGTCTCTGTCTCTGGTCGGTGTGTTGAAGACTTGGTCCGATTTCGCCCTGGTGATGTGGACGCCCTTGCTTGCCGTTCTGTGTTCTCTCTGCACCCTGGAAAGTGAGATTCCATTTTGTTGGTTGAGAGGTGGGTTCAAACTTCCCGGTGAGGAAGGTGTTGCGGTGAGTAACGGGTACACAGGAATGTCTCTCCGTCTATAAACCACATCCTTGTTTACCTTCATGTACATTCGACTCTGTCACACACGAACATGGCAAGGACCCCGGATTTTCGGGTTTGACCCGTTTTGTTTGTGCAAACCCGCACAGACCGATCCTAGTGGGGTCTAAACCCATCTTGGATGGAAACAATTCACTCTCGAACGTCTTGGTGATGTTTATCAGAACTCTGGAACACTTTAAATGGCACGATTGATTCGATTAGGATTGTTGGGACACACGACACCGTCGAATCACAAGAACTACAGAGAGAGAGAGAGGAGTGAGAGGAGAGAAGAGAGAGAGAGAGGAGAGAGAGAGAAGAGAGAGAGAGAGAGAAGAGACGAGAGAGAGAGAAGAAGAGAGAGAGAGAGAGAGAGAAGAGGATATAGAGATGATATCTCTGCAGTTCGAGTACATGCGGTTCCCATCCTATATTTTGCAGATGTATATATGCTCGTCCAAGAGTGCTCTGCATGTACAGTGCTGCCCTCGCCGACTATACTGATTTGCTCAGCCGCTTCAATATTCTAGTCGCCGCCCAATTAATTACCCACCCACCCCCCCCTCTTCACTCCCCGCCCCCCCCGTCTCTGATTCCCCGCCCCTCGCCCCGCCCTCTGTCCACCCCCTCACACCAACCCCGCCTAATCACCCAGCCCCCGCACCATCCTCCCATTCCGTCTCACCGTTCAATGACTGACCCACCCCAAAATAATTACCCCCCCCGCCCCGCCCACTCCCGCCCCCCGTGCCGCGCCACATCGCCCCCGCCCTCTGTCCACCCCTCACACTCAACCCGCCTTCCCCACCCGCCACTCATCCCCCTGCCCCATTCCCCCCGCTCTCCCCGCCTTTAATTTGCTTACCCCGCCCAAAATTTAATTACCCGGCCCCGACCCCGCCTCTTCACTCCCCGCCCCCCCCGTCTCTTGATTCCCGCCGCCCACTCCGCCCCCGCCCTCTGTCCACCCCTCACACTCAACCCCGCCTAATTCACCCCGCCCCGCCACTCATCCCCCGCCCCCATTCCCCCCGTGCTCCGCTTTCCCATTTGCTTACCCCGCCCAAAAATTTGCTTACCTTGCCCGCCTTCACTCCCTCCCCGTCTCTTCATCCCCGCCCCGTTCTTCTCCCCGCCCCCGCCTCTTCATCCCCCGCCCCCGTCTCCAACGAAAAGTGTTTATTCTGCTTCAGAGTTGAAAGTTGACTATTGCCACGATGTGCGATGCACTCTTACAGGTACGAAGTTTCTTTCAGTCCAGGTCACAGTACCGAGAAAAACGTGAGCGCGGACGTGCTGGAGGAGCACAAAATTGCGTCCTTCAGTATTAATATATAGATTACCGTTAGAATTTGGAATAATGGTAACTTATGGCATGAAATATCCTTCATGTTGATGTAAGGTGTGCAACCTGTACTGCTGGTTGCATCATTTTCTGTAAGTGCAGTTGTGTCACTGAGCATGCCCCTGTTCCACCTGATGTTATTGATCCACCTATAATCAACACACCTGATGTTCATGATCCACCTATATCAAACACTGATGTTATTGATCCACCTATAATCAACACACCTGATGTTATTGATCCACCTATAATCAACACACTCTGAATGTATATGGATCCACCGTATAATCGAAACACACCTGATGTTATTGATCCACTATAATCAACACACCTGATTTGATCCACCTATAATCAACACACCTGGTGTTATTGATCCACTTATAATCAACACACCTGGTGTTATTGATCCACCTATAATAATCAACACACCTGATGTTATTGATCCACCTATAATCAACAACCTGATGTATTGATCCACCTATAATCAACACACTGATGTTATTGATCCACCTATGATAACTCACCTGGTGTTGTTGATCCACCTATGATCAACCCACCTGGTGTTTCTGGTGCAGGGGTAATGTGGAATGTCATGTTAAGCATGTTCAGTTTGTCGTTTTAAGGGTTAACTGGAGTATCACGTGACACTGTGGTCGCTGCAGGTGGATTACACAGAGGACGGTGAAGACACGTCGAATTACGCCATTTCCCTTTGAATATCACGATGTACATCGTTTTGGCCCACCTTTCAATGGTGAAGAATTACTTGAAAAATGAAAAAAAAATTCTCGGATCCGGATCCGGATCTTCACCAAAATCGGATCAGTTCGTACTTGTCGCACACCCAACCTGTCCACACCAAGTTTCATCGAATCCGTGCACACCGTTTTAAGATATCCTGCTCACAGACAAAAAGACAAACAAACAGGTGAATACCGACGCACGTCCACCTTCGGATAGGCACAGGTAACGAGAAATTCCCTGACTTAGGTCTCGTGCCCACACTCGAGGTCTCATGTCCACACTCAGGGTCTCATGCCCACACTCGGGGTCTCATGTAAACACTCGGGGTCTCATGTGCACACTCAGGGTCTCGTGTAAACACTCGGGTCTCATACCCAACTTCAGGGGTCTCAGTGCCCACACTCAGGGTCTCGTGCCCACACTCAGTGGGTCTCATGTGCACACTCAGGGTCTCGTGCCCACACTCAGGGTCTCGTGCCCACACTCGAGGTCTCGTGCCCACACTCAGGGTCTCATGTCCACACTCGGGGTCTCATGTCCACACTCGGGGTTCGTGTAAACACTCGGGGTCTCGTGTAAACACTCGGGTCGTGTGTAAAACTCGCGGTCTCGTGAGCACATCAGGGTCTCAGGTCCACACTCAGGGTCTCATGTCCACACTCCGGATCCGGATCTGGATCGCCACCCTAATTGAATTGATTAGTCCTTATCACACACCCAACCTGTCCACCAAGTTCCGGCTGCATTCGTCCATAACCTTTTGAGATATTCCTGCTGATATCGATTTTGGCCCGATCTCTCAATGGTAAAGAATCACATAAACATTCAAGTATCGGATCCGATCTTCACCAAAATCGAATCATTTCATCCTTGTCACACATCCAACCTCTCCATCAAATTTTCTCCAAATCTGTCCACAACCTTTGAGATATCCTGTTCACAGACAGACAAACTGACAAAAACACAGACAGTGTTGAAAACATAACTCCATTCCCCTTCGGTGGCAGAGGTAATAAGAGCACAACAGAGCTGGTGAATATTTCAAGGCCACCAATGCCTCTGGTATAGAGAGAAGGTTTTTATGGTTTAAATGAGCGGAATCTTGGAAGCGACAGCAGTTGTGTGTAGTTCAGGAGCTCTTTTCATGACAGATCACTGAAAGCCTTTCATACCATGATACTTGACAAAGGACGTCCCCTTTCTAAGAATCACAGCAGCAGTGGGCTTTTGGAGGCCAAATCGCAGATATCATCTGTCCGATTAGACAGGATGTTGTTTATTTTGAGATTTGGGAGTTTGAGAAAGTGCTCATCTTCAAGAGAAATGTATGAGGACGAGTAGTGTGTGTTGGGTTGAGATAGGGTGGAAGGAGGTGGGGGGGGGGTCGTTATTGTCGTATAGGAAAAAATAACCTTCTCGTGAGTGGAGAGGGCTACTAGGAAGAAAACAGGACCATTCAGCCTTATAAGAGATTGTGGTTGATCTCATGGAGTATCGAAATATTTCAAATTCAACCATCTCCACGTGTCTGATGTTCAGTGAGATTTGCTGTCACAATGGTGTGGCACATGCCATCATGGACCAAAAGGCTTTTTTCCTCTTGTCTTGATTCCTAATGTTACAATATAAACTCAATGTCTTGTACATATGAACTGCCTTTCCTCCAAAATAAGTTACTGCTCACACATAAGTGACCAAAAACCAAAAGATTTCCACTGTAAGGCTAACCACCTGCTCGAATGAGAAGTCAACCTGTGATTCTCCATGATTACATGGTCAAAGTATTCAGTTTGATATGGAGAGAAGGCTATTATTAATCAGTTAGCAGTCAGTCAAATTTCTATATGGCATCTTTAAATTCGAAGCAAAAGTTGGGAGTGATACTCGAGAAGTATGCACACTTCCCTCCAAGCTGTTTAGCTTTTCGTGCTTGCCCGCCATTTGAGCTCGCCCTCCATTTCGAGCTCGATACGCCATTTTCATCTGCCTCGCGTCCATTTTGATTTCAAGCTCGCCCGCCATTTCGAGCTCGTCTGCCATATCAACAACTCGTCCGTCATTTCATTTCTCGTGCCCGTCGCCATTTCGAGCTTTGTCCACCATTTCCTGCCCGTCTGCCATTTCGAGCCCGTCGCCATTTCGAGCTCGTCCGCCATAACAGAGACAGGTGATCATCCTCCTTATGGAAAGGACATTCCAGGCACTCACCCGACCGGACAGCCTCAGTTATAACCCAAGGAGACCTTCGTCTGGTGTACGAAACCCGAGCACACTCGGACACACACGTGACCGTAATTTGACCCGGGAAGGTTTCCCCGTTGGTTTTCCTCCCATCATCATGAATGGCGGGTCCCGAAGGTCCTGAATTAACTTTTTCCTCCAAACTTGATGGAATCAATCGGAACTTGCACAGACACAATGTCGGGGTTCCCTCATTATCCCTGAAAGTTTCAGCTTCCTCGGTCAAATCCTCCCGGAGGAGTTTGATGATACATACCCCACATACCCGACATACCACATACCCATATATACTCCTTTATGGAGGGAAGATTGTCGATAAATACAAAAACAGAAAATAAAGACGTTGTTTCATAGTCGAGGGAATGTTCATCGACGAACTCGGACTCGATTTTCCACTTTCACAACACAATCTGAAAACACAAACAATCCGTTAAAACGAAACTCAATCTTTGTATTTATTTTAAATCATGGACACGTGATTTGGCGGAACCAATCAGACACCGCGATCTCCGCGGTTCGCTTTTTCCCCAAACAGCTCGCGCTCTTCACTCGGTTACCACAGCGTACCGTCCTTCACCCGACACGACGTGCGGTCCACCATGACCCGAGATCCACGAGCGGGCTCCGATGGAGGATACGT
Source organism: Eptatretus atami (assembly GCA_035128595.1). Lineage (NCBI taxonomy): Eukaryota > Metazoa > Chordata > Myxini > Myxiniformes > Myxinidae > Eptatretus > Eptatretus atami. The sequence goes on from JAXMNL010000901.1 coordinate 12,637, forward strand.
GGCGGTCCGGGGCCAAAATTTGGTACATCAAGGTTGATGAAGGTTGTGGTCAGGTTTCATCGAAATAGTGTGTCGCAGTTTTGGAGAAGAGAAAAAATACTTATTTTAGGGGGTGTAAAACCATCCCGAGACCGCTTTAATGAGCGTATAGTATTTGATGAAGTCAATAAACTTTGAGACATCACGGGGTGTTGCAGGTTGTGGGTCAAGTTTGATTAAAATTGTGCAGGTAGTTTTGGAAAAAGGAGCAAATACTTACCTTGGAGGTCAAAAAATTGCCCTGAAGGTTGCCTTGATGAGACACAGATTCTTGATGCAGTCGATACAATTTGGTACAAAACACAGTATATGAAGATGTTCCTTCATGTACCTGTTCTCATTGCAGTTGGTTAAAAGATTTTGAACTCTAAACTCAAAGCCATTACTCTTGTCTGTAATAGAAACCGCTCTCCTGCCTGACAGTCAGTGTTCATGGATTTTTCATCCTATAGTTTTTGAAAGTTGTTTTTTTGTTGTTTTTTTGAAAGGATTCGGAATGAACATCTATTTTTTAAACCGAAGAGTGTTGAGATGTGATCGCTTTTCCCCCATTCATCCCAAACACATGACCACAAAACTGACTTGTTCATCCCTCGTTGTGAGACAGCAGGCCGCTCTTTGCCTTCTTTCAGTCCTCAATGAGAAATTTGTTTGCTTTTTATATACTTCATATTTCTCCTCTTCACTTGTTGATTTGCTTGCAAAATTTGAAAATGTCATTTAATGGTGCTCTACCTGCGGGGCATTGACTAAACAAAGTCATTTGTAGGCATGTTTGGTAATTGACAAGGTTTTGTTGTAATTGTCAACAAATGTTTTAATTTATCCGAGAGTTTGGATTCAGAGGCCATGGCTTCTTTGAAATTTTTTTTACAAAGAAACGATGTAATCTTTTTATGTCCATATTTTACAAATTAATTTGACGTTGATCTGCTGTCATCAGGTGACAGGCGAAGAGGCCCAGCCGGTTCGTGTGGGGCTAATTTGCCTTTCCAGGTCGACCAAAACATGGGGCTGCAGGACCTCCTTGAGACAAGGAGGGCCCACGGTGAGTTTGATTGCTGGTTTTTAACAACTATCATATGTTGTTCGATATTTTATGTTCTCTTCCTGCCTTACATTAATTGGAAATGTGGTAAAGATTCCATGACTGTCTCTTCAAAATTAATTTGAAGAAAGTGTCGCTTGGATGTGTTTGCCACTCAAATCTCATATGTCTCTGTGCAGGGTGAGAGAAGGACAATGAGGGACAGCAGAGCAGGGATGCGAATCCAGTGCTCCTGTTGTCTTCAGAATCTTTGGTCCAATCAGGGCCTCCTGGTGAAATGAGATAAAGGATGGACCACTTAAGAACCAAAATGCAATTAATCGTCTTGTTCATGTGTTAGAGGATATTAGACTCTCGCAAGTGGACTTCACTGTCAATCTTTGTCAGTGGACAGTTTGAATGATCTGGATTTCGATCAACTCAAGGATGATAAGAATATTGGTAACCATTGATGGGAACAAAGTAAAGCTGATTTCTCATTAGCCCTTCAACTGGACAAGTCCTCACAGGGCATAAGTCTGAACATTGGCCAGCTTTATTTGCCCAGTTCTCATGGCCGTGAGAGCACACCTTTGTCAAATCATCAGTTGTAATTTAGTTTACTTATATTATTATTACACACCACTCAACTTCTTCTTGTGTGTACAGACCTTGTCTCATCTTTAAAGAAAAAAAATTGATATCCCTTCGAGCTTTCCTGGTGCGCCATTAGGCGTCCATCAAAGCATGTGTCATTATTACTCCCTATGGTTGTCTTGTCCGTTCTCTATCCTTTTTTAAATGCGCATGAGCATCGCGCAAAGGAGAGCAGCACAACCATTTAAAACGTAGTTTTGACACCAGGACAGGTGTTTTAACCACTTGCTTTCACAGATTCAGAGGATACCTCTAACCGTTATACCACCAAGCATTGGCAGCAAGTTCTCTGGCCCGACCCACAAGAAACTGAGAATAATTGGCGGAGTGTAGTATAGTAGTGAGTTAGTAACGCTTCGTACCATGGAAACGCCTGGGAAACGCGTTTTGTTTTCCCGCTGGAGATTGTATGTCTCGGGGCTGGGTTCTCCTTCCCTCTCTTCTCGTTCTCTCCTCTGCTCCTCCTCTTATGTCTTCTCTTCTCCTCCTCTTTCTTTTTCTCTCTCCTCTTCTCTTCTTCTCTCTGTGAATCTTAAAACTGGCTGGAGGTCTGATGTTTTCTTCGGTAAGGGGACTTGCTCCGCTCCCCCTCTCTTCCTCTCCTCCTCCTCCTTCCTCCCTCTCTCTCTGTCTCTCTCTCTTCTCTCGTGTGAATCCTATTTTTTTTAAACTTAGCTACTATCGTGCCAGAGTAGACGAGTGTTCATTCGGTAAAAGGAGGACTCCTCTCTCTCTCTCTCTCTCTCTCTCTTCCTCTCTCTCTCTCTTCTCTTCTCTCTCTCTCTCTCTCTCTCTCTCTCTCTCTCTCTCCTCTCTCTCTCTCTCCTCTCTCACATCTTCGAGGACAATTGTTTCAAGTTTAAGTTGTGAGTGTGGAAGTCACTTGGTTCATCACTTCTTTGCCGTGATCATGTGTAAATTCATCGATGAGGTTTGTTTATCATCTGAAACTGGAACGGGACCTCGGGGAGCGCATACGTCGCACGTTAATGCCTGATCCACGCGAAACATATCGGGCCCAATTCGTTTTTGAAATATTTACATGCCGTGCAGAAACTACATCGTTTTGGCCCTGAATCTCAATCGAGTGAAGAATTCACTTTTAAAATTTAATATTCTTCTCATCCAGACCCGGGTTCGGATCTTCACCAAAATAGAATCAATTCATCCATTTGCGGACACACCCAACGTGTCCACCTTCTGGAGTGTGCTACTTAGGCAATGCCTTTCTGCTGCGTTAGTAGAGGAATTTGAATTGGTTCAGCGTGCGCCGCAGATAACTTTCTTTCTCTTCACAAAGGACCATTGTTGGTATCTATTGAGTCCACCAACTTATGCAGAAACAGGACAACCGGTATAAAGTCCACCAAGAGACGGCACACACGTTGATGAATCGTTCCTGCCTGTGAACACCAGAGTGACAGATTATAGCTGGGTCAAGATTCGAACCCAGGGTAGACAGCTTCGAGGTGTGTGACATGACCTTTCAGTCCATCCTAATCAGCTGCACACCAGAAGTATTGAGGTAACGGCATCATTTAAAGGTGAAATGAACCATCCCAAACCTGACATGACATTGAATCATCCCCACGACTGCAGATGAAAGCAGCATTGATTGCTTTAGAAAGCGGAGACAGTGGGTAGATTGAACTGGATGTGCAGTGGAGCCTCCACGTTTGCTGCACACGTCACTCTCGAGCTAGTCCAGCCTAGGTGTTGAATCTCGGCCCAGCTGTGTAAACTGTGGGTCACCTCTCGGTATTTTGCCAGGCAGGAACGCGGAGAATCCATGTGTGTAGCATTGTCCCTCAGCTATGGGAATATTAAAACTGAAGGTCCCATATTTGGCACTGGTTGATGGGAATGTTAAGACCCCACCGTGTCCTTTTGCAAAGAGTAGGCGAGCTATCACCGACACTCTGGGCCAAAATATCGAAATCGCTCACCTCAGTCTTCTCAACATAAGAATCAACAACAAAAACGATTCTTATAATGCTTCATCTCTCTCTCCAACACATTGTTGGTACTCTATTTATGTTTCATAATACACTGTCTCTTCTTGCTATTTAACAGACTGCTCTCATTTCAAACCTCTCTTCATTTCCTCTCAAAATCACAACTCGTACAGCGCTTCTTCATCTACCATTCTTGAATCGCCTTATTGCTATCCATCAAGAATTGTGCTTAGAATCGCATCTCTGACCTAAAACTTTTAAAACCCAGTTTGCTATTGAATGTTCGCTTCCATCGACCATTCTTTTTTCAAACTTCGTGCCAACTCACCCCTCTCACCCCTCATCTCTCAAAGCAACCATCCCACTACTTCTCCTCCAAGCCGCCCTCTCACCTCTCTCCAAAAATTTCCCACCCTCACCTTTCTCCCCACCTTTCACCCCTTCACTCATCCTTTCTCAAGGTGGCCCCCCCCTCTTCACTAAGGCTCCTTCCTTCCCTGCGTCACTCTCCCTCATCCTCTTCCACTCACCTCCTCAAATCCTCAACTGCCTTTTCCCCCTCTCTTGTCCCCCCTCTCCCAGACCACAGAGCTTTTTCCTCCTCATCGCGCCCCCTCCCCGCAGCTATTCTGCAATCCCCACACATTCTTTCAACAACCCTCCTTACCTCCCCGCCTCGTCCCTTGTCCTACCTCCCCTCCCCCCCACCCCATTGGCACCCAAAGGCCTTCCTGCCCACTACCTTTCTTAAAAGTGTGAACCTCAATTATCCGGGCCTGTCGCATCCAAACTTTCAGCATCTTTCATATCAGGCGTGCTCACTGACAAACCAGACATAATCTGACCTCCTAACAGAAACTTCTCTTCCCAAGACGACTGTCCTGACTCCCAAGTATCTCTCCCCGTGTTACTCCCTCCTCTGGTATGACAGAACTGAGCCTCGTCCTGGCTGCAGGTGGTGCCTCTCTTCATCAAAGACTCTATCCTCACTCTCCGATCTGCACTGCTTCTCACTCCCCCACTACCCAGGAATAAAGCTGACTGGTTCTAATTTCTTTGGTACTGTGTCACGGAAAATGTCTCACTCCAACCTCATGTTTTTTGATGTACGTTACCGATCACCTACGAGTTGAATGACTCCATCCTACAACTCACTATTCCGAAAAATGGACATCTTCTATCTTCTCATCCAAACTCCTTCTCTTCCTTTCTGTGGTGACTTCATTTGTTCATGCCAGGTTGGCTATGTAGGTCTCTCTCTCACCTTCATCGGCACCTCGCAGCAAAACCTTTCTGCGACATTTGGGACTGACTCATCGGTCAACTTCCCTACCACGAAGCTCAACAAATGGTACTCATTCTTCTGGATCTGATTTGACAAATTTGCCTGAAATATCTGCCTGCTCTTCTCCGCTTCCAAATCGGTTTCTTCCATGACCCTCCTTAGTCAAAGGGCTGGCATCCTCTGCTGTTATCAGAGAACCACCTCACGCCGAATCGAGTCGCATTTCACATCGAGCCAGGACTGGCAGTGTCTCCAAGCAGCCATCAACTTACGATGGCTCGTCTCCTATCACTACGTTTCTCAAACATAAACTATCTTGGGATTCTTTCAAGAAACTTCTCTCCCTCATGCAAGTTTATTCACTCTAGTTTCAGTTGTCCTACCTTCTCCCGCCCTTGGTTATACTGAGTGTGGCGAGGCGTTGTCCTGAAAACGACTCTGCCTTTTGCCTCTCATGGAAAGCAAACCAACTAGGCAATCCGTTCCTTCCACAACAGTCGGAACAAGTGTGTATCTACCCTCAGGAGAGCCAGGAAAACAGAATCTTTCTCATCTAAAGTCTGACTCTCAAACCTCTTCCCGCCTCAAATCCGGTTGGTGGCGTGTAATCAAATCTGTTTTGCGTATGTTCCCGCTCAATCCTCCCTATACCTCGAAATGGCCGCAGACTGCTGATACCGCACGTGAAAAACTGAATGCCTAAACTCGGTGTTTGCGCTAAATCTTCTGTTCACTAAACCTCATATTCTCTACCACCTTACCCAGTCGCACCAATGTCCCTGGACTCTGTGTCCTTTTTCTCCTGAACAGGGTGGAGAGCTTGCTTTTTCAACCTCGGACTAGATCTGCAAGCCGCGTCAGACGGCATCAGTCCCACGTGTCCTCAAAGCCTGCTATTCTGCTCTTGCTCACCCTCTCTCTGTTCTATTACCACTCCATTATGCTCAGGGTCATCTGCTCTGCTTGGAAATCTGCAAACGATCACTGCCACTGCATAAGAAAAGGTGCAAAAACAGATCCCTGCCACTACAGACATCAGCCTTCTCCCCAGAATATCAGCAGAGGTTATGGATCATTCATCGCTTCAGACAGAATCCTTCCTCTTCTCCAATGGCTGATTTCCGATCATCAATTGTATCTCTCTCTTGAGAAGTCCTCCGAGGTCTCGTGCCCACACTCAGGGTCTCATGTCCACACTCAGGGTCTCATGTAAACACTCGGGGTCTCATGTGCACACTCAGAGTCTCGTGTAAACACTCGGGGTCTCATGCCCACACTCGGGGTCTCGTGTAAACACTCGGGGTCTCATGTAAAACATTCGGGGTCTCATGTGGCACACTCAGGGTCTCGTGTAAACACTCGGGGTCTCATACCCACACTCAGGGTCTCGTGCCCACACTCGAGGTCTCGTGCCCACACTCAGAGTCTCATGTCCACACTCGGGGTCTCATGTCCACACTCAGGGTCTCAAGCCCACACTCGAGTTCTCGTGCAAACACTCGGGGTCTCATGTGCACACTCAGGGTCTCGTGTAAACACTCAACAGAAGCAGATCTTTGCATGAGCGCAAAGGCAGTCTTTCAGGACAACTGCCGTAGCCACTAAGCTTCAGTGAACAAGCGGCAGGAGAAGGGTAGGAACAACTGAACGACGAGAGGCGGAATAAATCTGTTTGCATGAGGGAAGCAAGTTTCTTTGAAAGAATTCCCAGTTGAGTTGATGTGGAGAAAGCTAGCGATGGGACGACCAGTCTACAGAAGTTTGATGGCTGCTTTGATACCTGCAGTCGCGCTGAGTGAAATGCCAGACTCGACGGCACTGAGGTGGTTCCTGCATAACAGCCTGAGAGATGTCAACCTTTGAGAAGGACGTGGTCAGCAAGAAACCGTCTGGAGCGAATGGAGAAGAGCAGATATTTTTGAGAAAATTTGTACAAAAGTCAGATCCAGAAGAGATAGAGTACGGGTCGGTTGAGATCCGGGTCGGTTCAGATCGGGTCAGGAAGTGGACACGATGAGTCAGTCGCAATGAGTCACAGAAGTCTTTTGCTGAAGTGCCATGACAGTGGAGGGTATCCACACTAGCCAACTGGCATGATGAAATTGAAGTCACGCACATATGAGGAAGAGAGAGCTTGGATGAGAAGATAGAAGTTGCTCCATTTTTTGGATAGTCCAGGGGCAAATGGAAGTCATACTGTTTGGTGGATAGGTACAGTACACATTTAAACATGGGTGGGAGTGAAGGGGAAGTCGTAGGCAAGGTATTCTTGGGTGTAGGGGATGAGGCAGTGCATGGTGAGTGACGGAATGTCTTTGATGAAGAGCAACTCTGCACCGGATGAGGCTTCAGGTAGTCATATCTGGAGGAGGGAGTAAACCAGGGCGAGAGATACTCGGGGAGTCAGAGATATCTTGGAGGAGGAAAGTTCTGTGAAGCAGCTTATGTCTGGTTTTGTCATTGATACCTGCCAGGAAAGATCTATCGGTTCTGAGCACAGGCCCCGGATGTTTTGAGGTCAACACTGTGAAGGAAAAGGGAGGGAGGAGGTTTTGAGTGAGGCGTAGTGAACGAGGGAGGAGGTGGGGGGGGTGGGGGAGGTCAGGAGAGTTATTGAAAGAGTGTGGTGGATTGCAGAAGAGGCTAGGGAGAGGGACGGATGAAGGAGAAAGGCTTCGGTGGTGATAGGTTGAGGTGCAGTGGGGAGCTAACAAGAGAGCAGTGAAAGAGTGAGGTGTAGTCGGATGATATGGAAGAGAGAGGGTGGGGGAAAGAGGAATTTTGTGGATGTTCAGGGGCAACTTTGGGAAGGGGATTTAGGGGAAATTGGTGGAGAAGAGTGGTGAAGGTTGCATTGACGAGAGAGTTGGGAGACGGAGAGCAGGCACGCCAAGGTGTAGGAGGGCGATGGGAGAGGAAAGGATGAGACTTTGTCGAAGGTATGCGTGAAGAAGGGCAAGCGGCGGTGGGAGGGTTCAAGTTTGAGGAGTTGGGAAGAGGGGGAGGTAGTTCTGAGCAGGACGGAAGAGCATTTTTGTGATGATGAGTGTACTGATTGAGAGAGTGAGATATCTGTGGAGGTTAGAATGGAGTCCACCGAGATGTTAAAACACCCACACACTTTGGGACAACGGAGTAGGAGCTATACTGAGTCAGAAGACGTGACGAGGCGCTAAGTAATGAGGTTCGGATGAGGGGCAAATGGGAAACTAAGGAGAGGGGATAACAGGTGAGGAAGTTAGGAGGAGGTAGATTTATAGGAGGGGAGTGAGTTGGCATTGAAGGTTGGTAAAAAGGATTGTTGGAACACGAACACACATTGTAAACTGGGATTTTTTTTAGGTCCGAGATGTGATTCGCACAGACATTAAATACGTAGGTGTAAAAAGGAGAATTAAAGAGAAAGGTGGAAAAGAAACGTTTTGTGATATTGGGGACGTTTTTAGATACGGGATGAACGGAAAGGCGAATTGAAAACAGCTTAGAAGAAGAAGAAGAAGAAGAAGAAGAGTAGTGAATGATCGATGCAATTACTGAGAACCACATGTGTAAGAGGAAGTTGTAACTATTTCGAGGTGATTTTTTGGTTCACGGAAAAAATATTTTCACAAAAAAATAAGTGACCACTATATTCGTTATTGTTGTGTGTGTTCTGTCTGTTTTTTGTCTGTCTGTCTGTATGTCTGTTGGGTAGTCGATTCCAAGTTCGAAAAAAAAGTTTTTTTTTAAAAAAAATTGAAATTTGGTTTCTTCCTTATTATCAGTTTTTCGTCGATAATGTTTGTTGGGTAGTCTTTCTTTCGTTCTTTCTTAATTTTTGAAACCCCACCACGTCTCAACCACAACCAGCCATCCCCACAAGCGCCAACCACATTGTAACCACGCCACCTCCACCATCTCGCTACTGCATCTTCGCCACTTCTCGCATTCAACAGGCCTGCCGTGCGGTTACGATCTCCGCAGAGGGAAAATAAAAACCAACGAGGATTCGCAGGGTTTTCCCCGCCTGTTGCTCGCCCGTTTAAAATTCTCCGTCGCCCGGTGTGGTGGAAGTGCGATCCGACCGGGTCAAAGGTCAGCAGGTCATGTAATCGGAGGGGCCCTCTTTTTTTGGGGGAATAATTTCTCTGGCCGCCAGAGCCAAAAAGCTGACTCCCCGGCCCCCGCACGCAGCGGGTGGAGGGAAAGCGTGAGGGAACGCCCTTTGCTGGAACCCTCTCGAAGGAAGGTGGATGCCGGGAACGGGGCGGGGCGAAGGCGAGCCCGCGGGATAAAAGAGACACGGCCGGGGGCAACGAGCTCTTTTCTATTCTCTTCAGTTGAGTTGTTGTTGGCTTCGGTTGTCGAGTTGGTTCGCGAGTGAAGTTGTCTTCGAGGCTTCCTGTCTGCTTGTTCTTATTGGGGGAAGAGGCCAAGGGCGGGTCCGAGGCAGGGAAGACGGCGGTCGGCGACGAGGTCGCGTGGGATCGCTCGTGCGGACCCAAGCGCCAGTCATTCTCAAGGGCATCAACAATCCCCCCACCTTTTTCCCCCGCCGCTGAGAGAGTGCACCAAAGTTGGGGCCCCGTTCCCACCCCACTCAAGCGGTGCCACCGAAACTCGAAGGGGCACGAAGTTGGGGCAACCAGCGCGCGCAGCGCATTTGCGGCCGTCACGAGGACGCCGGGTAGGACCCCCCGGTCTCGCGAACCTGGCCGCTCCTCCAGGTCCGCGCCCACTTGGCGCCACAGGCCTGTCTGCCCCTTGTCTATGAGGGTGGGTATTTCGCTCTGCTTTTTTGAGTAACTGTGTGTGGCGCGCGTCATTGTAAGTAGAACTGTATATAGTGTTCCGTGTGTACGCCAGTATTCGTTTTAACGCTTTATTTGCTTTTATGTGCATGTTTGAATACTGTATGGTGTATATGTGTGCTACCGTGTGTCGCGGAATGAATGTGCTTTGGTGTGAACTGTTTTTCCCGGTTCGCTTCGTCTTTTTCCTTATTGACTCTCCATCCTGCTTCACGTAAAGGGTTCGTAGTGGGCTTTGAATACGCCCGATAATTAATTGGAAACCGTCGAAGGCCGAATCGATAACACCGCTCGGTATCCCGATAGCGACGAACGGACCGCTTAGCGGCCCGTGTCCGGAGTCGACCTGCAGTGAGTGTGGATCGCCCGGCTTTACCATCCGCGTGGGTACTTAGGTAGGTCGAGTTTGGCGAACACCCTATCCCACGCCGGGTGGCCGATTGGGCACGAATCGTGGTGAGGTCGAAAGGCCCACCCGTGACTGGCTCCGGCGATAAGTTCCCCGGAGGGTCGAAGAATTGTCTCCGGGTGGGCGAGGCGGCTGCCATTCGAGTTACGTGGCCGTTCGCAACGCCGGCGGGCGCGAATTCGCAACAATATATATGTACAAAAAATACAATGCTCCACAGTTTCACCCACAAACGAATAAAGTGAAAACCCCGAGAATAACATTTCACCAAGAGACTTAAGGCAGTTCATTAACACTTTTTGCGACATATTCTGCGAGACAGGGCCTGTGTTCACACAATCCACTCAAAGTGGATCGACTATACTTCCATCAAAGTGAATCGACTATACTTCACAATCCACATACTTCCTCAACCAAAGGATCGAATGCTGTTTACTATTTCGACACACATGAGTTTCTCGTCAATTCATTTCAAGCCTCATGAGAGTTTGTGATTTTTTGTGTGAAGAATCAAATCTTCAAAAATTCCTTTATAAATAATCCACATGTTTAATCTGGATAATGGGCCATGACATTCCACAATTGTGTCTGTTTGGAACTTGAGAGATATGATGCGATCTTTCAAAAATTTTTCATTGAGAAAGTCAGGACGGGGCTCACATATGTGGGGATAATGCGACCAATGATATGGACCCTTCCTCGTGTGTCACTGTTCAAGTCCTTATTTTCCACAATGACGTAAGAAGTCTTTGAAGCATGGTAACATGACTGTCCGGGCCAGAATCAACTATTCCGCTTCGATGGGGCGAAGTTGTTCGATTATGCAAATTCTTTGTTTCATTTTTTTCAACATCTCCCTTCAACTGCCATCTCATGTAATTTCCCCATAGGATGAATGGAAATCTCACAAGTGACGATCCAAGCAATGCTGTTTGTCAGTGTACCTCACAGACGATTTTTGGAACCTGAGATGAGAAGGGCCTGTGAGAGGCTGTAGTTTGGGAACAGACATGTTTAATGAAGTTTTAGCGCTTGGATTTGTACAATGTCTCAGGTTGAACAGGGAAATTAAAATTTGACAAAAATCACCTCAAGCTGACAACCCCAAAATCATTTCCCTTAACTTCACCAAACTGCTTCCCTCAATCTCAACAACAAATCTCTTTTTCTAAAACCACAATTTGAAATTCAGGATTCTATAAGAATGAGTTGTTTAATAGATACAATATGTGTAAAAAATTGTATATTTGGTTGTGATTCATTGAAGGGACTGTTCGGATACATGTTTTGCTTGTTCACATCAAAGAATATAAATACAAGTCCGAAGCGACAATGGTTCACCGAGCGGTAATTTGGACGACGTAGATTGTTTCAGAAGTCAAGGATGAGACAATGTGATAATTTCTTGACCAAGTTATAAAAATGATCAAACATGATGTGGTACGAGTGCGTTATTAGCTGCAAAATGTCGAAAACCGGGTTTCCGCAACAACTTTCAAATTTGACCCTTTGCATAACTTTAAAGGTACAAAAACATGTTGTGGACATTAAACAAGGAAACAGGATACGTGCTATAGCTTATGCAGTTAGTTCGTCGAAGGTTGAAAACCCGGTTCGATTCCCACAACTTTGAAACTGACCTTTGTGGCTTTAAAGGTCAAAGGTCAAGGATTATCGAACCATTGGTGCAAAAACTTCCTCTGGAACATTCCAGAACAATATAACGTCATATTAGGCTATATGGCATTTCGCACTTCTCGATGATCCATACATTGATGAAATCAGCGTAAAAAACAAACTTGAAAGGGGGCGCCACGGGCAAAGGTGTTCGAGAAAGAGCAAAAATGGGTTTCAAGACTTTAGGTGGGGAAGTGACCATCAAAGATATGCATAAAAAATATGTCATCTTCGCTTCAAAGATTTGGGCGGTCGTAGATTTTATTCAAAATTCGCAAATTTTCTAAGTTTATGACCTTTGTGGCCTTGACCTTGGAAAAATTGAAAAATCGGACAACGACAAGTTTTAGATAATTTCATTTTGCTATTCAAATCCCGAAGAACCATTCCATCTCAGTCAATTCCCCACACACTTTCCCCCTCCCCTTCCCCCTCCTTCTCCTCTCTCACCCCTATCCCTCTCTATCATCCCGATCCCTCTCTCCATCCCTATCCCTCTCTATCCAACCCCTATCCTTCTCTCTCCAACCTTCTCCTCCTCTACCTTGCCCCTCCCCCCCTCTTCCCCTCAAACCTCCATCCACTCTCAACCTCCCTCCTGGCCTCTATCCTTCGCCATCCTCCCTTTCCTCGGTCCCCCCTCCTCTCCTGCTTCCCCTACCTCTCTCCCTCTTCCCTTGAATATTCCATCAGCGAAGCGACAGGTCCGTATTTTGCGGTAAACAAGTAAACAAAACACGAAATTAGCTTTAAATTTTACATTTTCCACTTTTCCTCATTAAAGAGGTTATGATTAACTATAATTATTTAATTAGTCAGGTGCTCATGACGAATTCAAGTCGCTGACGCTTAAGTTATGGTAATGTTGTTAAACTGTCCTTTATGATCCATCCATGAAGAACCACACTGTAGCAGAGAGAGCATGCAGGCTGCTACAGCAGTCTCCTGGGTTTATTACTTATTGGACACAATCCTGACAGGTGAATCCACTTCTGAACAAACAGGATACTCAACGCTCAATCATTCCAGCAAGCGGTATCGACTTTTTCCAACCCAGAAGAGACAAGCTGATCAACCCACTGGTATTAATTCAACAGCCAAGTGGGATTGAACTGAGGACACCAAGTAAACCAGCCACCACTTCCAACCATTAAACTCAACACCAGGTATACTTTTATGTTATTTAAACCAAACAGAATAAACGAGTCGGTACAAACACATCTATCCATGACATGCTTTCATAACAGTTTTCAACAACCGGGTCAAAGGTCGAAGGTCACAGCTTCAGGTTAAAATTTCGTGAAAAATGATTTTTGGTCAAACTTTGACCTCTTGACTTGTGACTTCCATCCATCGAGCAGAATTAATTAGTTTCCTGTAAACTAATCACCAACTCTGCTTTAATCAAACAGCCACCTGGTTTAGTGGTAAACTAGTTTCACCAGTGCACATCATTTAAATATAATACTTGAACATAATTTGGCCTTAAATTATGGTTGTTGCAGACGAGCTATAAACCCAACCTGGTGGATGGCCACAGGGAAGGTGCTTGCATCACGTCGAGCATACCTTCCTCGAAGCAAAGGTAAGTCTCTTGCTTCTCATCATGATACATCGGGACGTTAAAGATCCACTTGCAAGTCCTCAAGACAGGCCATTGTGTGGCCAGGCCAAGACACATAAATCTTTCATCGGATTGGTTGTAAACGAGATTAAAGAGGAATCAAATGATGAATGAAGTGAATGAGGTATAAAATTACTGTTCATAATGTAAAAGGGAGGGTAAATGTACGGATGGGATTCCATTCACAAATTCAATTTCCGGCTCCGCTCTCCAACATCGTGACATTCACTAAATCAATGAGTTTCCTGTGTTAGTACACAGCACGGATCGCACGGAAACACAAGTTCTCGGTACGGGAACTGATCGTCACTACCGGTCTGGACCTGTTTTTTTCCTGGGTGAACCGATCATGGACCCACGTCTTCCGGAAGCTCCCGGACCGACCACATATCCCCATCGAGCCGCTCGCGATCCCGGGGTGTTTCGCTCTGAGATCTCGGGTCATGGTGGACCGCACGTCGTGTCGGGTGAAGGACGGTACGCCTGTGGTAAACCGAGTGGAAGCGCGAGCTGTTTGGGGAAAAACGCGAAACGCGAGATCGCGGTGTCTGAAATTGGTTCCGCCAAATCAACGTTGTCCATGATTTAAAATAGATGCAAAGATTGAACGTTTCGTTTTAAACGATTTTTGTGTTTCAGATTGTGTTGTGAAAGTGAAAATCGAGTCCGGTTCGTCGATGATAATCTCCCTCGATACGAAACAAGTTCTTAATTTTCTGTTTTGATTATCATGACAATCTTCCCTCCATAACGGAGTTACAAATATGGGTATGTGGGTATGTGTGTAATGTATCATTACTCCTCCGGGAAACGGATTGAACCGAGGAAGCCTGAAACTTTCAGGGAAAATGAGGGAACCCCGACATTGTGTCTGTGCAAGTTCCGATTATTCATCAATTGGAGGAAAAAGTTTAATTCAGGACTTCGGGACCCATTCATCGATGATGGGAGGAAAACAGGGAAACTTCTTCCCGGGTCCAAATTACGGTCCGTGTGTGTCGGATTGGTGCTCGGTTTCGTACACCAGACGAAGGACTCCTTGGGTTTAATCTGAGGCTGTTCCCGCTCGGGTGAGTGCCTGGAAGTCCTTTGCATAAGAGAGATGATCACCTGTCTTGTTATGGCGGACGAGCTCGAACATGGCGACGGGCACGAAATGGCGGCGGCGCACAAAATGGCGGATTGGGCACGACAAATTGGAGGACGAAGTTCGAAAATGGCGACAAGCACGAAAATGCGGACGAGCAGAAATGGCGGACGCGCTCGAAATGGCGGGACGAGCTCGAAATTGCGGACATGCACGAAATGGGACATGCACGAAATGGCGGACGAGGGCACAAAAATGGCGGAAGGGCACGAAAAATGGCGGACAAACTCGCAATGGCGGACGAGCACAGAATCGGCCGGATTCGCACGAAATGGCGGCACGGGGGCACGAAATGCTGGACTAGCTCAAAATGGCGGACGCAAGCACGAGAATGGCGGACTAGCTCAAAATGGCGGGAACAAGCACGAAATGCGGACGGGCACGAAATGGCAGACGAGCTCGGAATTGCGGACGAGCTCGAAAATGGCGGACGAGCTCGAAATGAATGAACCGAGGAGATGAAATGGCGTAACAGCTCGAAATGGAGGGCGAGCTCAAATGCGGGCGAGCAGAAAAGCCTAAAACTTGAGAGGGAAGTGTGCATACTTCTCGAGTATCCTCCAACCTTTGCTTTCGAATTTAAAGATGCATATGAAATTTGACTGACGTGCTTAAACTGATTAATAATAGCCTTCTCGTTCCATAATCAAACGAATACTTTGAGCCATGTAAATCATGGAGAACTCACAGGTTGACCTTCTTTCATCGAGCAGGTGTTAGCCTTACAGTGGAAATCCTTTGGGTTTTGGTCAACTTAGTGTAGAGAACTTATTTTGGAGGAAAGGGCAGTTCATATTGTACAAGACATATTGAGTTTATATTGTAACATTAGGAAATCAAGACAAAGAAAAAAAGCCTTTTGGGTCCATGATGCAGTGCCACACCATTGTGAACAGCAAATCTCACTGAACATCAGAACACGTGGAAAAAGGTTAAGAATTTGAAATATTTTCGATACTCCACATGGATCAAACCACATCTCTTAAAAGGCTGATGGTCTGTTTTCTTCTTAGTGCCCTCTCCACTACGAAAGGGTATTTTTTCCTATACGACAATAACGACCCCACTCCCTCCACCGCTATTCTAAACCCAACACACACTCCTCGTCTCAACATTTCTCTTGAAGATGAGCACTTTCTAAAACTCCAAATCTCAAAATAAACAACATCCTGTCTAATTGGCAGATGAATATCGCGATTTGGCCTCAAAAACCCACTGCTGACTTGTGGTTCTGAGCAAGGGGAGGTCCCTTTGTCAAGTATATGGTATAAAGGCTTTCAGTGATCTGTCCATGAAAAGAGCTCCTAAATACACACCAATGCTGTCGCTTCCAAGATTCCCTCATTTAAACGCATAAAAACCTTCTCGTCTATAAACCCAGAGGCATTGGTGGCCCCTTGAATATTTCACCAGCTCTGTTGTGCTCTAATTACCTCTGCCACCGAAGGGAGAATGGAGGTTATGTTTTCAACCACTGTCTGTGTTTTGTCAGTTTGTCTGTCCTCTGTGAACAGGATTATCTCAATTGATGGTTGTTGGACGGATTTGGAGAAAATTGGTTGGAGAGGTTGCGATGTGTGACAAGGTGGAAAATGAATTCGATTTTGGTGAAGATCAGAGATCCGAATACTTGAATGTTTATGTGATTCTTTACCCAATTGAGAGATCGGGCAAAATCGATATATGCAGGATATCTTCAAAAGGTTATGGACGAATGCAGCGGAAACTGGTGGACAGGTTTGGGTTGTGTGATAAGGACAATCATTCAATTATGTGGTGTACGATCCGGATCCGGATCCGGATGTGGAATGAGAACCCCGAGTGTGGGTATGAGACACCCT
>JAXMNL010000902.1:385-26837 GCA_035128595.1 Eptatretus atami
TCTCTGCTGTTTAAAAGTTGGGGGAAAAACAAAAAGTTCCCCTGTCGGCATTGAAGGAAGTTTCACTTCATGGGAGATATTATATTATTTCTCTGCTGTTTAAAGGATTCCCCCTGGTGCATGTGTTGGTGTGGGAACCTCCGTCAAGAAGCGGGGCATTGTATTTCTTTTAATGAGCAGAGTGGCGTCATGGGGTGCGTGTGGGTTGGACTTTCCGGAGGAGGGAATCCATGCGGATGGTACCCGTCTCAACGAAGGGACGAGGGACGAGAACAGTCTCATGATCGTACGCCAAAGTGTGTGTTGCGCGGTCTTGGCTTAGAGATTGCAAGCTGGTGTTCGCGCATAGGTTGCCGAGATATATTGCCGAGCTTGCGTGCTAGTGCGCAAGAGGAAAAAAAAAAAAAAGCAGAGCTCGCTTTTTCGGGTGACACAGGATTCCAGGCAAGCGGTGGAAGACCGCGGTGCTGCAGAGGATGGCATAGCTACGGGGAAGGTTAGCTTTCGTCGAACGACTCGGTTCTCTCCATGGGGAGGGGTAGTCTATGGGGAACGTGATGGATTAGTTGAGAGGGATATTTAGTTGGGATTTAGGATGGAAAGATGGAATGTTTTTGAGATTTGGGGACAGATGATTGACTGTGAATGTGTAGTGGGACGTGCTAAATTGCTATGTAGTGTTTAGAAAGAACGTGCTGTAGTGTAAGGGGACGACGTGGGAGCAATCGAGTTAGTTGGGGATTAGTGAGCAGAATGGAGGATCAGCGATGGTAGTGTGATGAAGAGCGGAAATGTACTTGTTGGGTGAGTGAGGCAGGAGTGTGTGTATGGAGCGAAGGGGAATGCATGATGCGATGAGTGATTGGGGGGAGGATGACTCCCGCCGAGGGGACCCGGTCAGTGTAGAGTGAGTTAGCTGGGTTGTTTAAATGACAAAATGGAGGTCGTTTGTTGTTTCGTGGGAATGTAGTCGTACCCATTTGGAGGGGTGGGAAGCCTGTTGAAGGGGCCTGGAGGTGCTAGAGGGTGAGTATGTGAGTTGGGTACCCGGGCCCGGTTTAGTCGGCCGCGGTAGGCCAAGGGCCTCAGGGGGGGGCGGGATAGTGTAGTGGGCACAGGGGTGCACCGCATGATGGGGGGCGGACGAAATTAGCGCGTGGGAAGTGCATTGGGCACGGCACGGGAAGGGGCCGGGGCGCGGCCTCTGCCACTGAGCGTTTCAGGGGTCGCCAGGGAGGGCATCCCGGGTTAGGGAGCTGGTAGGCTGAGGCAGTGTAGTGCGGGGGTGCTATCGTTGGGGATACGGCAGAGGGTAGTGGCCTGCCAGGAGCACGCATCCCAGCATGAGACCGTGTGAGAGCACGGAAGGAAATTGGGGGGAACGCCAAATGGTGAGGACAACACCAGGGCGGGAATCTGGTTGCTAGAACCGAGAAGTTAGCGAGAGGTCGCCCTTGTTGAAAGCCCGGGGTAGTCAAAAGTTAATGGAATAGAGTCGTAGAAGTGTACCTCCGCACCATCCAATCGAATTCGCTCTGTTTGTGGGGGGACGCTTTGGTTGATCGCTGATCCGAGGAGGCCATCTGAGGCTTGAGTTGGGCCTCGACCGGACCTGCTTTCTATCTCCAGGACGGGAACGTAGGGGTAGGCGTAGGCTAGGGAGACGATAGGTTTAGCCGAATATACAGTAAAGGGGGTTAGGGGAGATTTAGTGGGACGTAAATATAAGATAAAAACAACAAAAAAAATAAGTGGGGTCAAATTGGGTTTGACAAATTTAAGTGGGGGGGTTGGAGAGACTGCAAAGGGATAGGTGGGAGAGGACAGTAGTGGTTCCGAGCCGCCTTCAGTGGCCAGCACACGCCTCTCACCAACTCCTGAAAGTGAAGCCTGGCAAACTTCATCGGTGGCTTGTGTTATTAGTGTGAGCCCATTCATCGGTGCTGGTTTATGCAAGGCTGTGCGGCGATCCGTCTGCGGCTGTGTTTGTCCAAGGCTGTGCGTGACGGTTTCATCTGCCGCTGTGTTTGCAACAGGGCCGTGTCATGCATGCCTTGCATGCCTGCTTTTTGCATGCCATCGCCTACTGCCTCGTCATGATTTTGCCCGGTTTGTTGCATTCCCCCACCTTGTTCTTGCATGTGCAGGTCTCGTCGGCAGTTTGCGAGACTGCCTCTGTTGGGCAGTAAAACGGGCTGCAGCGGGACCGTGCCCGTGTTTGCGCCCATCCTCCTCTTCAATCCTCATCCATCCGTTGTGTTATGGTGTGCCACTTGAGCTGGCACGGGACTGCGTTTGCGCAGCTCGTGGCGTTGTGTTGTGCGTCATTTCCGAGGGGATAGGCCTTGGACTGCATGTGAGCGCCGCAGTTCACTGTCCATGCATTGCATGGCCAGGCTGCTGACTTTTGTTTTCTCTTTGAGAGTCAATTGATCTGGGCCATGGAATTAGTGTAAATGTAAGTTAAGGTTAAGATGTACTTGTAAATATGAGTGCGCCCCGGCATGTATGTTAGCGCGCAATTTATTTAAGTGTCTTTAGAGTGGGTTTATTTTAGTTAGTTACTAGCCCGTAGGTTATTTATTTTGGGACACGATCCTGATGTCGCAGTCAGGGATCGGGAACGTATAGGGAGAATACACATGATGGCACACGGATTGCGATGGGACGATCTGTAAAAGGGAGGTGGGGTAGTCTTACGCTGGTCGGAAATTCACAAAAAATAAACGTCTGCCATGTGAGATATAGTCGATAAGTCTCTGTGTATTCGCCACTCCGTTGTTAGAGGGAATATGTGTGATTATCCGCGGGCTGGCAACGCTTTGAGTTAGCATTTTTTTTCTTTCTTATTTTATTTTGGGACATTAAGCGGCTACTCACACCACACCTTTGCCTCTTTACATCACAACTTCATCGCAACATAAGCTTCACGCATTCAACGACGCCCGCAAACCAAACAAACACAGCACCCAACACTGCGCTTTCTTCTTCCACAACCATCAACCACACATAGTCAACAACACGTCGTGCTGTCCAGGGCCGTTCGTAAATATGATGGCCGAACGGTCGGCAAGGTAGAATGCGTTCCTATCAGGGAGAATCGGATCAGGAAGGTTCACGCCTCTTTTTCCGTCAATGGCGAAGCGTCGGGCGTATGGCCGCTCCAAGCGCGATGAATGTGGATTCTTACAGGAGAGATTCGATGAAAAGAGGTCACAGCCCTTTTTTGCACAAATGGCTGAAAGAGGGTGGCGTGGCCCGCTCAATCGCAGTTTTATCCTAAAATTATGCATACAGGTCCTCCTCCGGTTATAAAGACGCGAGACAAGGGACTCGGGGTCGGGTTCGTGAGACGGAGTCGTCCTCGAGGTTACGGAGAGTGGGTAGTGTGGGTGTCGTTCGTCGCTGGTGTGGGCTTCGTTCTCGCGGGCGTATCGTCGTTGGAATCGCACACTCGCTCAAAGCGACAAGCCCAGCATTCCTGTCGACCCTGAGCATCAACATTCCCCCATCCGCGCGAAGGATAGTGCCGGTGGCCCCGTTTATTTCCACCTAACCGGGTTTCCGACAACAGTGCTGGCGGCGGAGCACGCCGGGAGGTATCGACATGCGAGGGGCCGGAGTCGGGGCGCAGCTGGCGACATTGCGCTGTTGCCGCCACGGTACGGGACGGGTAGACTTGTCGGTCCTCGTGGGCTGGCCGCTCACCAGTTCGGCACTTTGGTCACAAGCCGTCTACTCCTGCATATTGGGGAGGTCTTTTTTTTCTTTTGATGAATGCCTGTGGGCGTCCGACAAGTATATTGTTTAAAGTGTTTGTAAATATTATAATCGGTAGTAGTGCTTTTGCTTTTGTTGGCTGTTTGGTGTCATTGCATTACTGCCTTAGTGCTTGTGTTGTGTGAAATAATGTGCTTGTGGTGATGTTACCGTTTTGGCTTCGTCCATTCCTTGTTTGAATTTCATCTTACATCACGTAGGGATTGATAGTTGGGTTGACCCGGTATAATTGACGTCGAGGTGGTGATAACCTGCTCGGTTATCGCTTAAGAAAGGAACGAACGATTAAGCGGTTCGTGTCGAGGCGCTGCGGAGGTACGATGCCCGGTCGACCACTACGAGGTACTTAGGTAGGTCGAATTTGGGCGAGCTGCGGCGGGTGGGCATTGCACGATCGTGGTGAGGTTACCACCCATGAGGCTCTGGCGGTAGTCCGAGGGTACGACTGAATGTCGTTTCCGGGTGGGCGCGCGTCGCGATTCGAGATACGTGCGATGTCAGCGGCGGCGCCGCATTGTAACAATATTTGGGTCCTACCGTCTGGAGAGATGGTAATGGTTGTGATTGCTCTACATGATACGCCAGAATGTATATGAGTCACACAGACCGAATAGCGCACATAAGAGATTTTCACAAGTCCGATACATCATCCACTCGTATTAGATGTCGGCCACAACATTGTCAGACATTTGCGGATTCATGGAAGCGTGGGACATCTATCACCATCCCCGGTGTCTGTTGAAGTGCACCCGCAATTATGAAGTCAAAGTCAGGAAGTGTGAGAAGCGTTGAAGATTGCACCAGCGGGAGGGGGGACTCTATATGTGGCGTTGTGGACTATCCCCAGTGGTAAAGACAGCACGCTGTTATTTTCAGAAGGAAATCGCACAAGATGCATGAGCTGAAGGATGTTTGGATGACAGGAGGTTGAGACATGAATGGTCGACGCCGAATGTTCTGGAGGGGGATTTGTGATAAGCGATGTTTCAGAGAGTAAAAGGTGATGGACACAGATGCAAAGATGAGATGGGGCACAGAGGGGTAAGAGCGAGTTGAAGGAGCTGATTCCATCCACTTCACAGTGGACGGCAGGGTACTCTCAAAGCAGGTATCGCCAGATGGAAGTGCAATCAGTGTGATGTCCAGCACACGTGCGGGATTGAGGGGGCACACATCCACAGAGGGTGAGTTTAGATTACCTTTTTGGGGGTTGAGAAGTGTTCGAGCACCAGGTCATCGATATTTGTCGGTGACGAGTCAAAGTTTAGTCAGACACCCTCCACCTTTGCAGGTGGAAGTGCACTGTTCTGGAAGTCATCTGTAATATGAGGAAGATATGCACACGCGCATCCGGGCGATCTCCTTCAATCTGGGTTCTCCTTCATGAAAGGAAACGGAAGGAGTATCTGTCCGGGCTCAGTGGCTAAAGGAGAAGGACAGCCTGAGTCCATGGTCGGGTTGGATTATGTTTTCATTTCTGGTTTATTATTTGAGTGTGTTGATCATGGAATTGACTATGTGGTAGAAGAGACGAGGGCGAGGCGAGATGGGAGGGGATCAGGCAGAGGAAAACGGTCGTGGATGTAGCAAGAGCAAGGTGAGGGGGCCGAGGAGGTGGATGGGGCGTCCAATTTACGATGCAGGCGGGGGTCAAACCGAGGAACCGTCATCACCGGAATCGCGCGTCGATTGGCCCGACCGCTCACGTGGTCCACAATTTTGGCGGAAACCGACACTTGTTTCCGGAAGGTAATTCAGAAGCAGAAATTTCTGCTCCGACCAACATGACGAATGCCCACAGAAATTGCACGCGAAATCGTCGAAAACCCAGCGTGCGCTGGCGAACGGCCGGGGTCCGCATGCCCGCTCGGGCGTTCAGTCAGGCGCCGTCGCGCGGAACGGGCCAACTGCATAATTCAGCTGATGCAGCTTGTGGCGGAGGAAGAGACGTTCACCATCCGTGGGACTTGCTGCTGCCAGCGAGGGAGAGGTACATCGTTATTGGATGAATCATGATGTTTGTGAGCGGCTAGTGTGCCGTTCGAGCACAGTCCATATAGTGGCGCGGGGTTCGGTTAGTCCATTGACGTGCAGCGCGCACGTCCGGCACGACTGCTTCGTGGGCGGGGAGTGACAAACAATGTGTCATATTTGGTTGAAAGGAACGCTGCCGTTCTTAGGTCGCGACACTGGTAACGGCAACATGGCGTGGAGTCACTTTATCGACCTCTCGTTGGGTTGCTTGGCAGGTTGGGCGGTCGTGTGGCTGTGTTTCCATGTGTTGTGGAAAACACCATTCGTGCAGCCTTTTTAGATTCCATGTCGTATGCTCTTCTTTATGCAACCGGAATGTCGATAGTACGGAAGCTCGAGTTGATATAATTGCGGAACTGCCAAGTGCACTGTGCATGACGCCGCACACCATCTGGGTTGAAGGGCTTCGCTTGGGACGGGGCTCTGCGCTGTTTAATGCCGCGCGCTAGATTCGTTTCATCGCAGCGGCGGCGCACGCGCTGTCTGTCCTCGACTGTGGCCCATTCTCAAGGGAAGAGCACGTCCGATTAGACTTGAGATACCTGGATCCCCCCCTTTTTTTGCAAGAAAGAATTCTTTTTGAATCGGAAGAAGAGCAAGAATGTAAGAAAAAATCATGCAAGCCAAGCTCGCGATAAGATATGCAACGCACTCCTTGTTGTCTCCGCAAGGAAAGGAAAGGGACAATCTACAAGTATATTCATGGAATAACTGTCTTGGGCCACTTTCTGTTGTGTGATGGGTTTCTGAGAACGCAAATTTGAAGAGGAATGGGAGCGTTCTTTCACCTGAGGACTCTTCATGAAGAGGAAATGGACACACTTCATGTTAGACTCAGTGTCTAAAGGATAGGCGTCACTCCTAAACTAAGCATTGGTGGGTTCGAGTCAACTGAGTCGGTTGATTATATTTTCGTTTATAGTTATTATTAATTTGAAGTATTCTGATCATGGCAATTAGAAAAAGAGATTTCATGAGAGTGTGGATGCTCTGATGGCGTCATCGAGTGACCTCGTCTTGGCGGTTTCCACGCGCATCGCGCAGTCCGTTTTCCCGTTGTCGGCCATCTTGTATCGATGGTGATTGATCATCTAGTGAGAGTGATTGACGATTCAAAAGTATGAGGTGTTTCGGTTGGTCATTCGTCTGCCAGAAGGAGAGGAGTTGAAGATCAGATTCACGGCTCGAGGAAAAAAATAAAAAGAAAAAAAAAAAAAAAAAACAAAAGAAAAAAGACAAGCCCCCCCGGAGATCACGATGCCGGTGGGCGGACATGATGCCCGGAAGCCTCGTACAGTAAGAACATCGGCGAACCGACACAAGCCAACCCGAATGATGTCAGGTCAATCGTGTTTAGATCTCGTGCCGTGCTATAACTTCACTACTCGGCACAGATGACGACGAAACGGTCATGTTTATCCCGTTCGAAAGACTCTCATCAGTCTCAAGGCACTGTGTGTCTCAGAAGATCGTCAAAACTCCTCTCAGGGTTTCTGGCATATGGGGATAAAGGTCGACAAAATCTGTTCCAATGGTAAACGTAATTATAGCGAACGAAGTTGAGCTTAATACTAACGCGTGGCACGTGGAAGAGGAAAAACAACAACAACACATAGCCTGGTATTTGGAATCGTGTCGTTGCTAAGACGTTTTGCTTCGGTTGTTGTTAACGCTTGTGCGATGTATTGTTGCGAATTCGCGGCCGCCCGGGTGCGAACGGCCACGTGAATCCGAATCGCCGACTCGCCATCGCCCACCGGAGGACAATTCAGTCGTGACCCACTAGGCTAACGCGGGACAGTAGGGGGTTAAATCACACAACCCAGTCCGCATTCTATCCTGGAGGTAGGGTGAATAGCCGAAGTCGATATACTTAAGTAATCGCACGCGTAACTACGAGAGTTTTGTACACGCCCAGTGACTTCGACAGAACAGCTTAAGCGGCTCGTCGTGCTACGGGTAACCGAGCGGAGTATCGCCGGCCTTACGGTCTCCAATTACTTATCGGGCGTCCGCGCCCAGTCGAACCCTTAAGTGAAGTCGATGGAGACCCAACAGAGGAAAGGACGCACGAAACGGGAAACAATCAACAAGCAATCATTTATTTTAAACAGACAGCACAAGTATAAGCACACAGAAGAAGCACACATATAGCATAAAGATAGGCAACGACGAGAGCTCACAACCACTAGAGAAACTCGGCCACATATACAATTTTACTTTAAGCCGTGCGCCACCAACGTTCACAACAGAACCAAAGAAATGGAAGTCGCGACTTCCTCAGCGTGTCTGTCCTGGCGACCGTATCCTTTTTCCCTTTCCCTTTTTCTTTCAAATCATCGAACGTGGTGGAGAAAAGAAGCGCGAGATCCTCTGTAGCTCAATGATGAGAGATCTCTGCAGCTCCACAGAACGCGAGTCTCTTCATTCTGATTCGAGCGCCACTTTCTGCGCACTTTCTATCGCGGGGCCGAGATCTCCCACTCCACAGAACGCGAGATCTCCGCACTCCACGGAGCGCGATCCCTCCGCCTCCACACGACGCGAGATCTCTTCAGCTCAACGACGGGTCCTCCGCATCTCACGACGCGAGATCCTCGACTACACGACGCGAGAATCTCTCTCCACACAGAGCGAGATCCTCGCCCAAGACGGAGATCCTCTCTCCCAAGCGCGAGATTCTCCACTCGTGCCTTACGTCCTTTTTATCGCCGGGCCTGCCTCCATCGCCCCCGTTTTGGCTCCACATCCTTCCAGAAATGCGGAACTTCAGAAGCGGCGTGGTCTCCGTTAATCGGCTGAACGTGGGGGAGGACGGGGAACGGGGGGCGCTGCTTTCCTTCGAGGCCAGGCCTCTGCACGGTGCCGATCAAGCGTGGTTTTATAGTCGTGGGTGGTTTGGCGTTTCTATATGGGCGGGTTGGCGTTGTTGTAAGTGGTGGCGGGGTTGGCGTTGTTGTAGTGGGTTGGTTGAAAAATAAAGCAAGATAGAAAAAGATGAACTAAGGACGCAGCCCGAATGAATCCATATGCCTCTAAACAACGGGTTGGGGGGAACATCCACTGTATTAAAAGATATTCCCTAGGGACACGATGGTGTTTGCGAATTTCCAAGCCGTAACAGTATACAAAGATTGGGTTTATTCTATTTGTGAATATTAATTAACGGTGCAATGAGAGAATAGGAAACATAACAAATAACTGGATTGTGAATCCGTGTCGTTGGCTATGACATTTTTTGGCTCGTTTTTGTTTTGCTTTCTGTTTTTTTTTTGTTTCCGGATTTTTCTCATGGGGAATGATGATGCGGAGATTCTGAGAAAGTGTTCTTTATTTATTCACTTATTTTTTCCAAAGTTATTTTAATACATCGATAGTGATTTTTTTCATGACAGGAAGTGTTTTATTTTGGTATTTAACATTACCGGGAGTGTTTTGAAACCTTTCGAACTTTTATTTATTTTTTTCTTGACTAAGTGATCGTGTTATTTATTTATTTTATTCAATATTTTTTTCAAAGTTAATTTTATAAATATATCTCGATCATCAAATATTTTTTAAATTCGTGATTTACATTATTTGATCGTGATACCGAATCCCGGCCGAAGTAACCGGAAATTCGTCAAAATCATAGTGTGGCGGTGCTTACATGTCCAACGGTTAGTTGGCAAGTTGCGTTGTGAAAGTTTATGTTGAATTCAGAAGCGATGTAAGAAGATTCTAACGTTGCTTTAGGCTTCTGCTATCCACATTAGACAGATTACATTACAAAGGTGTGTCACACCACCACACCAACCACACACACACCTCACACACCAAACACTACATTCACAAATTATAATGATGGGCACACAGAGGTGATGACGTTTATTTTGACAATTCAGCGATGTCACCGTTTAACCATCCTTCCTGTCAGTCTGTGAGGCATACCGATGCTGGGAAGAAGAAGGTTTGCTACCTGTAGAAGAGTCAAGAAGCCAAACCGAAATAAAACTCGAGGACTCGTGGGCGCACACTCCACCACGTAATAACCTGATCCACGAGACATATGGGGCGGATACTGTTTGAGATTGATCTTGTATAGTTTTTGGACGTCTGTGATTTGTCCCTCCTATTCCCGCGGGCGCTCATGTTCCCGCAGCCGACTGTAAAACTACAAATTGAAGAATGCTACTTCCCTTCACTCTTATTCTTTTTCTTCCCACCTTTGGAAACTCCACACTCTCTTTCATCCACTCTTCCCTCAGGTCTTCAAAACAGCTTACAGCACGGCCATCTAAATGTCATCCCCATCAAAACTCGTTTTTTTTCTATCCTTTAATCCACCCCAAGCCACCATCCTCCAATCTCTTCCTTCTGAAAGGTCTGAGTGCGTCATGTTTACCTTTGGAACAAAGCACGCACAAGTCTTGCAGGATTTCAGTCTGTGGGATCAGGTGCAGTGTTGGTGAGATCAAATGGGGGACAGTAATGACTCCATTCGCAGTCGAGCGGAGAGAGTCAATGATGGAATAGGCCTTGGGACTTGTCTGGCATGTGAAGATTCATGCATTCTCCATTTGGCATTGAGTAAGAGTCGGTACGTTTGATCGATTTGCCCACAAGCGTTGGAGATGATTATCCATGAGGTCCAACCATATGGCAGGATGCGGATGGTTCCACGATTCAACATAACAGGTAGAAAGTTGTCAATTGGCTGGAAGAAAAGTTGTGGATGTTTGCCTTCTGCCGAGATGAAAGGTGGATGGAGAGGAAGCAGAATTGTTTGGTTACGATTTGTGGCAGAATATTCAACACTAAACGATGACAACATAGGTAGTGGAGAGAGGGTCGACCATGGTCCAAGTTTAGATGAGGTAGTCTGCTCTACTTGCAAACGCAGTCATTTTGGTCCCCATTTGTGTCTGCACCAACACTGCACCTCATCCCAAATGGACTGGAATCTGCAATGACTTTGGTTTGTGCTTTTGGATGGTAATATCCAGGTGTTTGAGCACTCGTCAAGAGAGAGATTAAACATCTGACGGAGTGAAGGATTTTTATCATTGGTTGTTGATGTGATGAAGAAACTCAACGCAACGTATAAAAGCAGAGATCAAGTAATTAGTGAAGAAGAAATTACAATGTATAATCGTTAATAAAGAAATTTGATGAATATTTAAAGAAAGGATATTTGAACACTCATCTTGGAGGATGAAAGAAAAGGAAAATTTCCACTGTTGATCTTACAATCAATATGATTTTCCAAATAAATAATGGATGAGAAAGAAAAGCAAGAAGATTAGGGACATCAAGAGTTGGTTTCAAAGTTGCAAAAACAACAGGAAGACATAAAAGAAGAAACGAAGACAAAAAACCTAACGGTAAGAAGTATGTTAAAGAAAACAAAGAGATAATTTAAATACCACTTTTAAAAAACTTCCCAAGAAAAAAATGTAAGATTTTCCACAGTTCCCGACATAAAATATACTCCTAGAAAAGCTCCAAATGTTATAAAAAGATTTCAACAAAATGAACGGAAGAAAGAATTAGAGCATATAGGGAATTAGAATATGATGATAAGGTTATTCAACAACTGGAAGAGATAACGACCCCCTGATTATATTATGTGAATGCTCTTCAAACAATGAATATTCATCGGATTCAAAAAAACCAAACAGGACCATTCCAACAGAACAAACACAATAATCAATCTGTTCAAGAAAAGGTATTGATATTAATGAATGAATTAAGGTTCTTGAGTTCCGCTCAACCCCTGTTATGACCCCCAATATGTTTCTTCTCACAAAAATGGAAGACAAGGTTCACTGTGAGATGAAATCAAAGTATAGTGAATAAACCATGGATATAAAAATGATGATGATAAAGTATATATGATCGCTGAACTGTTGATTATAGGGTTATTCTTTCTGGTAAAATAGGAAGATGAGAAGGAGAAACACATATTCAGGCTTAAGTATCCTGGTTCAGGTGTTAGTTCTTCCAAAGTGACGCCATCACAATTAGTTAATAAGACTGTTATTGTTGTTAGGCAGTAAGAAGGCTGGAAATAACAATTTGTTTTAATGAAGCATCAGCCAATTTAGAGCAGTTGATGAGCATGAAAAAATTAATAAATACATATAAAGACATTATAATATTAAATAAGATGAGAAGCACAATCCTTATTTTCAATTTCACAAACAAGCGACCACACTTCATTCCCATTACCCAACTACAACTTGACACAACAAAGAAATATTAGGCATCTTTATTGTCCATGGAAACTTATATACCTTATTTAATATAACCGAGAAATATGACAAGTTAGTTATAATCCGGGAAGTGGATACAAACGAAACATGTCGTCAACCCGGAGCATATGAGATTTCAATATCTTCTGAAATGCTCGTCTGAAAGAACAGGGTGAGACAAAAAATATTGTATATGACAATTCAAAAACATACTTCAAAATCCAACGATTAACTTAAAATAACTACAAGGTTGATTTCACAATTGATATTCATTTAAGAGAGTATGGTTTCTCCTCAATAAAAGATTGAAACTATAATTGGGACGTTTTTACAGTGATAATGTCATTCAATTATCCCAGGAAAAATCGTATTAATTCAAAGTGATTTGAAATGATGGTGCTTATAAATGGATGGATATAAAAATCAAAATACAATATTCATTCAGCTGCATACTCAATCCCCAATTTGGTTATAAATTCAATAGGAAACCCTAAAAATTGGTTTTATCTCCCTGTGTCAGGAAAAACCATACACAGATAAATTTTAGGAATACCGACCAAGATACATCGTATGATTTCTTTAACGGAGAAGTTATTCTATGAGAATTCACCTACGTGAGTTTTCCAATAAATAAATACGGATGGTTATTGTTGAGGAACACAGTTGGGAAAATATAAAAAAATACACGGGAATGGGATGTTCTTTCCCCATACTACAAGGGTGAAAGGTAATGTTCTTGGTAGAGGATACTAATAAACTACGAAGAACAAAGGGGTTCGACACAATTTAGAAGGAGAATGGGATAATTGATACTCTAATGGGTACCGGTTCAACTATTCTTTAAAACAAAAGACCTAATTGGTTCAACTGCTCTGCTGTGGGAAATGAGCAGGTGCTTAAAAGAGTATAAAAGAGCCAAAGGAATTCATAAATACAAAGCAATAAAAGAAATAAGAAAGGCAAACTCAGTGTCTCCCAAGAACGACAGAAAATAATTCGAATACTTGATCAGGGTTTCAAAGTTTTAAACATTTTTTTCCTAAAATAAATACAAGTATGGAAGAATTGAAGTATCCTATGATTTGGATGAATACTATTATTATCTCAAACTCCACTAAAAATAGAAGATACTTCAAAGGTAAATCAATAAACTGGAACAGACTGAATGCAAATGTACAAAAAGTTTGAAATAAAATAATCAACAACCTATTTGCATCCTATCCGAAAGTTCTTGTTTAAATTAAATTCACTAAGGCTGGGAATAAAGCAAACGCCTACACTCGTAATGATTTCTTCTGGAAAATGTTTTGATAGTGTCGTGTAACATGAAACACAAGAAGGAAGCGGTGGATTATGTCTCTGCTGTATCTGAAATGGATGAAATTTACAATATACATCATGATAGAAATGGAAAGGGTCCTTCGAAGGTTTAATTTCCTAATATTTCAACGGGAACAAACACAAGACCTGGAATACTCAAAGGAAAGGAATTATATGATGATACAAAAAATAGTTTTACTGTGGCAGTCCTCTAAAAGTATTTGATTTGTGATCATTGAATAAAGTCTGTATGGTCTTAAAATTAGATTTCAACTACAAAGGAATGATAATGAAAATAGATTGCTTTTTGGTGTTGTGTGCTTGGGTTGCGAATTTAATGAGTTGGTATATTCCAGTGAATATACTCCTAAGATTAAACAGAAGGTGTTGAATAGGAACTAACTCAAAGAAAACCACTCAGTGTATCACTCAAGAAGAGTCCATACGTAACTAACCACCCACTTACACTGGAATTGGGTGTTCTGAAGGAAAGCCCATATCGTGGATTTTTAAAAGCCATGGAACTGCGACTTGATAAGATAATGCATTGAATGATACTAGTAAACACTCGCGTTCTCTAGAATGGACATATTAACCCACGAGAGATGAATTTTTGGAAAAAATTTTGCGAGCATACAATCCCCAAAGGTGTGAATAATGAAAAAAGAAACCTATTTGGATACAGCATTAAAGTTTGTATACAACTATTGCGTTTGATCCTGAAGCCGCCAAAGGAAACTATAACTAATCGGTGGATACTCCCTATACAATTGAAGAGGAGTAGTGAAGAAGTTGATACATATTGTTGCCCTTTTGGAAGCGAGACCGCAGAATTGAGATTAATACAGATAATGTGTGAGTGATTATCCTCACATAATTCTTTGTTTAAATAAATGAGTGGCAAAAGTACTAACTGGAGTAATATGTTAATCAATTCAATCTCATAAACTATCCCATCTTGTGTGCAAAAATAAAAGCGCTTGTAACATAAACGTTAATACAATTCAGAGAAAAGGAGCAGTAAGAATTATGTTGCTCACAAGAGAACAGGTTAACAATCTGAATGATACTGCTACAACATTAAAATAAAAATGACAAAACCAATGTTGAAAAAATATTCAATAAGAGAAGACGATGAGATTCTCCCATTCTAATCCTTTATCTTGCTGGTGAAGTGCTTGGAGCATTGACGGTGGGATCAACAGCGTGAAAAACTGCCAACGAAAGGAAGGCCTCAACTCCAGCTCAAAAAAGAATGGAAAGACATAACAAAGATGGAGAAAACAAATTAAGTGAATGGTGTAATGTAAGATGCTGAAAAACTGAAGGTCCTGCCTGATAAAAGCGAGATGTTAGTTGGAGATATGCTTCTTCTATCGCACAACGCAGGTGTAAAATTAACTAAAAGGGTAATGATATATCTTTCTAATAAATAAATGAGCATTGATGAGTGGTTTAAAGAATTTGGAAAGAATAACAACATCAAATTACATACTTGTCAATACTGTAAGAATTAAAAAATTCATATGGTTATTTGTATGAAATGAATTTAACAAACTGCCTAAACAACAAAGAATGAATATTATGAACTAGAAATAATAATGGGAACGGTTCTCATTGGGTTGTATTTTTAATAATCAAGGCAAATATTATTTTGATAGTTTGGTCTTCCACCAACCTTTGAAGTCATAAAAATCTACAGAATGGGTTTATCAAACAATTTCAAGTCCAAGAATTAAAATTCTAAATGTTGTGGCAATTATGGTCTATATTGTTATTCAACTCGACAAAAAAAAATTTATGACATTATTTTAATCTAATATAATGACTTATGTGGGAAAGATGGTTCTATCTTTAGTGTATCCCCAAGAACGATATTGAATTTATCAAAATTATTACACAAAGGCACAGCTGAACGACAAATATAAAAAAACCAAAAAATATTAATTATGGAAAAATCTTATAAATTAAAAAATTATAACAAGCCAACTGACTCGGCGAAATGACTGGGAGATTAAGTGATTATCACAAATATATATCCTCAATAAAACGGCAGTGGATTCCAAAGAGTCCGAAGTTTGATTTTATCCATCAATACAAGAAGCACAGTTCGAATTAAAATAATTTTTAAAGAAGGGCGATCGTTGTAATGAGAAAGACAATGGGAATGATATGAATGATTTAGGTATAATGGTCATGTTAAAATTGACCTAAAAGACCTGGAGCAATAAATCAGTCTCGTAAGGATAGAATATTCTCACTTGGTAAAGAGAAGAGTTTTTGTGGAGCCATCGATAGTAACAACAAATAAAAGAATTTTAATAAGGGTAAATATAATAATGGTTTTGCCCTCGTTTATATCATGAAAACAGAAAAAACAGGATATATAAATAATAGGGAAATACCACAAAATGATTAACTATGGAAGAGGGGCAGGTGTTTCGTGTCAAAATATATGCTACATATATTCTAATCATAAATGACAGCAAGAAGGCTTCAAAGAAAATTATCATTTTCTGTGTCCAAGCATAACCTTCAAGAAAGGGTATCGGTTATTTAATAAATATGTTCTTACAACATAAGAAGATAATTTCATAAAAGATTGCTTTAGCTGATGTGATAAACCGACAACTTGGAAATTAAGAAAATGTTAACATAAATTGAAAAAATATAGTTAAGAAAAGTAAGCTCTTTAGAAATTCAGAAAAATTTTATTGGTTTCCTGTTGTAAAAAAGATATTTTGGATACAGAAATAACAAGAAATCCTGATGAATACATTATGATACTATGGGGTGAAGTAATTCAAGATCTAAAAGGATGAGCGAAGGAGTTGAAGATAGAGAAGGAGGAAAAGGAAAGAGAGAGAAGGAGAGAGGGAGAAAGAGAGAGAAGAGAAGAAGGAGGAGAGGGAGAAGAGAAGAAAGAGAGAACAGAGAGAGAGAGAATAGAGAGAAGGAGAGAGAGAGAAGGGAGAAAGAGCGAGACTGAATAAATATCAAATAGAAACCGGTGAAGATAAAAAAAAGATTGGTTGTATTACACAAAAAATAACCAACTCCAACCGAGGAGGAAACAAAGATATTGACAAGATCTATTTGCAATACTTTCGAAAGACATAATTGACATCGTTTTCAGGAGAGATATTGAATCGTTAATATAAAGTTTTTCATTTTTTCTTAAAATAATGGAGGAGTAAGAGTGAAGCATTGTCTGAGGATTATTTAATGTTTTGAAAATAAGATCAAATGTCATGTTGGAAACTAAAAAATTTTGCACTCTGCAAGGAAAATCTCAAGAATAAATGAGTTATTGTCTCAAATGTAAAAAGAAACAAACAAAAATATTTCATATATTAAAAGAAAGTAACAGGGTTATACAAAAAGTATAACGTTCGTGTGTGGTTCAAAAAAAAAATCAATTATCTCTCCAAACACAAACTCGGAGAGATATACAAAAGTTTTAATCAGGAAGAAATTTACAAACGACTGAATACCGGGAATACATCTACAAGGTATCTTCTGTGGTCAAGCACAAACTTGGATAAAAGATTATGAGGCGACAACCTAACCATGGAGTAAACCTATCAATAGGGTTGATGAAACGTGCATAGCAGATATGGATTAGGGAATACCAACAACTTTAGAAAGAAAAGCATGAAGCCGATAGAAAAATGTTTATAATTTGTCTCTGATACAAAATACCTTGAAGAAAAAGTTGATCGTTCATCGTAAAAGATGATCAGTGCTAAATGAAACTTTGGACGGAAGATTCAAAAAACTTATAGACTCTAATGATGTCCATTAAGATTGAAAGCAAATTAGCTGATGAATTACTAAACCAATATTCACAAAAGTTTCCGTAGAAGGAAGGTTTATCAAGGAAGTTGATTAATATCCTGGTCCGCTGAGTTGATTGAACTCAATAATGATGGGGTACAAGTATGCTTTAACCTTAATTGATTGAGGGAGTTAGATACCGGGTTCCATTAAAAAAAAAACAGGTAATAACTCTTATGTTAGCCTTTCAACAGATAATTTAATAGAGTAAGGAAAACCAAAAATGGTGACTGATGAGGGGTAGAAGAGTTTAAAAAGACCCATTTATGAATTCTAAAAATAACATATTACATTATATCATACCTTTATGAAGGGAAGCCGTTGTTATTGAACGTTTAATCGTACCTTAAAAGAGAGACTATAATAAAAATTCCACAACAACTCCGGTCACAACAATGGTTATCTTTTATCCAGGATATTGTGGATAGTATAATACACGAATCATACGTCAAAAATATGAAACCCAGAAACATTACAAAATAAAATATGAAAAGAGATAATGTCAAGAAAACTAATTCAAAGTTGTGATATCGTAAGAAACTACAGGTGGAAATCTCATTTGAAAAAAAGGTTTCGTAAACATGGACTAACGAACTTTTAAAATTGTTCTGTTAAGGATACGGTTCCCTTGACTTATAAGATAATGATTAGAAAGGGGAAGAGAATTTTAGGTCATTTTATTCACAGGAATACAAAGACAAAACTAAAGCAGATAATACACCATGGAGCAATGGGTGCGCTCACTCCCTCCTACTATACACCGTTGTGGACACTCCGAGGGCCAAGTCCGAGTGTAAACAGTAATAATGTTGTCCCAAGGGGGGACGTTCTTAGATCTGTGAACCCCAAACAGCAGAATCCCTCAACTGAATCGCAAGCTTAACATTTGTTTGTTGATGTGTGTGTGGTGTGGTGTGTGTGTGTGGGCGGTGTGTGCGTGTGTGCTATGTATTGTATGTGTGGGTGTTTGTGTGGTGTGTGTGTGTGTGTGGTGTTGTGTATGCTGTTGTGTATGCGTGGTTGTGCGGTGGTGTGGTGTGTGTGTGTGTGATGTTTGTGTGTGTGCGTATGTAAGTGTGTGTGTGCGCGTTGTGTTGTGTGTGGGTGTGTGTGGTGTGTGTGGTGTGCCAATGGAAGCAATGGTTGGCGCTTCACCTCCCCCTGCTATACACGGTGTGGAAACACTCGAGGGCCAGTCCGAGGTGTAATAACATAATATAATGTGTGTGCAATGGGAGCAATGGGTTGGCGCTTCACTCCCTCCCCTGCTAAGCACCGTGTGGACACTCGAGGCCAAGTCCGAGGTGTTAACAGTATATAAGTGTGTGCAATGGGAGCAATGGGTTGGCGCTCCACCCCCCTGCATACACCGTTGCGACACACTCGAGGGCCATCCAGTGTATAACGTATATAATGGTGTGCAATATGGCAGCAATGGGTTGCGCTTGCACTCCCTCCGCTATACACCGTTGTTGGACACTCGAGGGCCCAAGTCCGAGTGATCAGTATTAATGTGTGTGCAATGGGAGCAAATGGGTTGCGACTTCACTCCCTCCCTGCATACACTCGTTGTGGACCACTCGAGCCAAGTCCGAGGTGTATAAAAGATATAATGTGTGCAATGGAGCAATGGTTGGCGCTTCAAAACCCCTCCTGCTATACACCGTTGTGGGACACTCGAGGGCCAGTCCAGGTGTATAACAGTATATTAATGTGTCAAGGGGGACGTTTCTTAGATCTGTGAACCCGCAAACACAAAATCCTCAACTGAATAGTCAAGCTTAACTTTTGTTTGGTTGATATGTGTGTTTGAGTGTGTGTGCGTTGTGGTGTGTGCGTGTGTGTGCGTGTGGTGATGCCGTGGTGTGTGTGTGCGTGGTGTGCGTGTGTGTGTGTGTTGTGTGTGTGTGCGTGTGTGTGTGGTGTGTGTGTGTATGTGTGTGTGTGTGTGTGTGTGTGTGTGTGTGTGTGTGTGTGTGTCCAACCCCACCTTCAAAATCTCAACCCCAACTCAAATCCCTGCCCAACACAATGTCTTTTTCCAAATGAGATTCCACCATATAATTTTACTTTTTTTTTTCTCTTCTTCATTCTGTCTTTTAAGGCTTTCAGGTTTGATGACATAGAAAGGGATAAGCTGCACTTTCTCCCAGAACTTTCTGATCTGCTCCCAATCAAGCACCATCCGCAAAGAAACTAACATCGAAAGGTTTAGATCCCAAAGAATGAAGCATTTCAATGTCTCCAAAATAACCCGGGGTTCTGCGGTGGTTCTTTTCGTTCTGTTCTTTCTTTTGCTTTCCAAGTCTCCAAGGTATGACCACATCCTGTTGAGTTTTCCAAGATACGTATACACATTGTGAGTTATCAAGCTCAGAACCCACATTTCAAGTTCCAAAATAAAACCAAAACTTAAAGTCTCGAAGGGATAACTCATTTCCTGAGTTTTTTCAAAATTTTGAGTCTCCAAGGTAGGACCATATTTAGAACCATCTTTGGCAGTAACCCTTTTCCTAGTCTCCAAGGTAGTTATTTCAACCATCAAGGCAGAATCAATTTACGGATTTTTCAAAATTTGTGAGTCCCAAGGTAAGGTCCCATAGTTTAGAACCATCTTGGCAGAACCCGTTTCCTGTAGCTCCAGAGGTAGGTTATTTAAAACATCAAGGCAGAAACTCATTTCTGATTTTTTCAAAATTGTGAGTCTACCAAGTAGACCATATTTTAGAACCATCTTGCAGAACCCTTTTCCTGATCTCCAAAGGTAAGTTATTTAAACCAGTCAGTGCCAGAACTCATTTATCTGATTTTTCAAAATTTGTGAGCTCTCCAAGGCAAAACTTGTATTCTGCTCATCAAGTATAACTTTGTTCATGTATTGTCTTGATAACTCGCAATGAGTAACTATTGTGTAAAACTCTTTTCAGGATTTTGCTGGTCTCTCAAGGTATTCTTGGTTGGGTCATCAAGGACGAAAACTCGTTCCGTGGGTCTGGTCGCTCATAGAGGTCTTCAACCAAGCCACAATTTCGCCCAGTTGTGGCAAAACAGTATTTCATTTCGTATTTCAGAATACAATTTCCTGTGAGAAAAATAATAATGTATTAAATTAAGTGATTTAAATTATTAAATGAAGTCTATGCTTAAATCAAACTGAAAATAGGAAAATAAAATCTTACCTCAACAGATAAGAGTTTTGAATCCAATTGATCAAGTTGTAAGGTTTAGTTCCATACAAAGTAGTCAATCTCCAAGACCCCAAAGTCATCCATGCTCAGTCTCGCTCGTTCGGTGGGTCTTGTCGCTCAACAGGTCTTCAACCAATGGTCCCATCAAGTTCGGCCAAAAGTTGTGGCAAAAATCGGTATTTTTCAAGATACAATTTCCTGTGAGTGAAAATAATAATGTATAATTTAATAATAATTAATTAAAGAGTCGAATGTTTAAGCCACTGAAATAGGAAAATAAAAATCTTACCTGCAACAGATAAGAGTTTTGAATCCATGATCAAGTGTAGTTTAGTTCCATACAAGTAAGTCAATCTCCAAGAACCCCAAAGTCATCCACTCAAGGTCTCGCTCGTTCTGTGGTCTTTGGTCGCTCACAGTCCTTCAACCAAGCCAACAATTTCACCCAAAGTTGTGGCTAAAGATCGTATTTTCAGATACAATTTCCTGTGAGAGAAAAATAATGATAAGTAAGTTATTTAATATTAAATGAGTCGATGCTTAAATAACTGAAATAGGGGAAATAAATCTTACCTCATATCGAATAAGAGGTTTGAATCCAGTTCATCAACTGAAAGGGTTTAGTTTCCATACAAGTCATAAGAGTTCCAGGCAAGCTCACACATTAAAGTCCATTCTCAGTAAAAAGTAAAAATATGTTTAAAATGGAGCCTGGGCTTGAGGCTTTTATCGGGAAAGACTGTGGGTGGTTTCCTTTGGAAATCCCTGAGCAAGCCTAGGTAGCCTTCAAAACCATAACACTCCAGAATTTTCTGTGAGTCAGTGGATAACTGGAAATGATGTAAGAGTAAGCGGGGCTCAAAAAGTGGGCGGGGCTATGGAAAAGTGGGCGTGGCCTATGAAAATATCTCGGGGGAGATGGCGTGGGCTTAGGAAAGTGGGCGGGGCTTAAAAAAGTGGGCGGGGTATGCAAATAATCCTGAGGATCAAGAGGTGGTCAGAATGATCATTAAGAGAATTATCATTCGTATGGCACAAAAGGGTATCTTGAAAAATATATCAAGATTCAAATGTGTTGTTTAATATTTTAGATGGGATTATTGTGCCAAAGAAAAATTGAAACTATGAAGGATTTGAGAATGAACAAATTTTATAGGTTTCAATGAGTGAGCTAAACATAATGCATTGGTTATTTGAAAAAGAGTGTCCGAGGTTAAAGGGAGACAAGATAAATATACACTGGATAAAAGGGGTGTAATTTAAGGGAACAAAAAAAGTGAATCCGCTGAAACCCCCATTGCATTTACATGGAAAAGTGAGCCAGAATCAGTATAATTCAACCAATACTGTTGTCATCGCTGAGGTGTTAATGTTTGCTCAACAAATCGTAACAAACAATTCTGCTTCCTCTCAGTCCACTCTATCATCTCACAGAGCCATTCCACAACATTTTTCTTTCCAGCATGTGAGACCACCTTGTCCCTGTATTGTTGAACTGTGTGGGAACGCATCCGTCAGAATCCTGACATATGGCCCGGACTCCATGGAATAATCACTCCACGGCTTGTGAAAAATCGATTCATAACTGTTACCAACTCAAACTCCAGAGCCAAAGAGGATATGCATGAATCGTTCACATGGCCAGGACAATCCCAAGGCCTCCTATTCCGTCAGTGAATCCTCCGATCTACTTGCGAACGGAGTCATTCTGTCCCCATTTGTATCTGCACCAACACTGTCTCAAATCCCACAGGACTGGAATCTGCAAGCTTTGGTTGTGCTTTTGTCTCCAAAGGGTAGACCATGACGGTACTCCAGGGACTTTCAGGAATGAAGGCAGGGAATTTTTGGAGGAGGTGGGTTTGGGAGGATTAAAGGGATAGAAAAAGTTCGAGTTTTTGGATAGGGGATGAATGAGATGGCGATTGAACATGCGTTGTGAAGACTACTGAGGGAAGAGTGGGATTGAAGAGAGAGTGTGGGAGGTTGTTCCAAAGTGGGAAGAAAAGGATGAAAGAGTGAAGGTGCAGTGTTCTTCATTTTGGTAGTTTTACCAGCAGGCTGGCGGACCTTGAGCGCCCTGCGGAAATATGGAGGGAAAATCGCTCTGTTGAGCGTTCGATGTCCACCACCGGCATCTTGAAGAATCTCTCGCTTCTCGGGCCGTGAATCTGAAGCTCAACTCCTCTCTCTTCGTCGGACGAATGTCCAACCGAAACACCTTCAGACGTTGTTGTGAATCGGCTTCAATCACTCTCTACTTGAGATGACGAAGCACCGTCCCGATGACAAGATGGCCGACACAAGCCGGAAAACGGGACTGCGCATACGCGCGTCGAAACCGCGCAAGATGACGACACTCGATATACGGCCCATCGATAAACGATCGCCCACTTACTCATGTGATCTCTTTTCTTGTTGCCATGATCATATACGTATATTAAAAATAAATATAACTATAAAAGTAAAAATTTATTCCTAACCGACTCAGGTGAACTTGAACGCACAATCTGAACTTAGGAGGCCCTGACGAACTTTGTCCTTAGGCACTGAGCTGCACGGTGATTGTCCTTCCATTTTTCCCTTCATGGAAGGAAGAACCGCATGGATAAAGAATCGCTCCATTCCTGCTCATGTCTTCCTTTTTACAGTGACTGCCAGGAACAGGTAGCACTTCACCATGTAGAAGGTGGAGGGAAATATTCTGAGTTGTGACTTTACTCCGTCACCGACAAAAGATCGAATTGACGTCGGTGATCGCAAAACACTTCTCAAAAAGTGTGTATCTGAACTCACCTTCCGTTGTGCTGTGCCCCTCTCAATCCCGGCACTGTGTGCTGGGATCACAAGTTGTTTGCACTCCATCTGGCATAACTGCTGGTTCTGAGGTTACGCTGCCTGTCCACCTGTGGATTCAGATGGATAATTCATCTGCCTTATCGCTCTCTTGTGCCCCCTCTGGGCCCCTATCTCTTCGGTTCAATCTGTTGCTCTATCACCGGTTGATCTCTCTCTGGAACACCGCTTATCCCAGAATTCCCGCATCGCAGGAAACATTCTGACGTCGACACTCTTCACATGTGAGTGTTCTCTGTACGACAAACTCCCCTCTGGTGCTGGTATTGTCACTTGAATCCAGCCATGGACACCGCAGAGTAAGAGTCCTGAACAGGAAGGCTTGTCTTGTTTCCCCTTGGATTCTCTCGTGGGCGCAAACATCAGGACTCCCGTCAGCAACATCAGACTCTTGTAGCATGAACGTCGATCGATCACCATGCAGCTCGCTGATCCTCGTCTCAAGCAATCCTTGGTCTAGCAACCTCCCTGGTCAGGTCAAGACATCCTCAGCTCAGGCATCTTGTGCGGATTTCCTCTGAACAACAGCTTGTGCTGGTCTAACCACGTGGTGGAGTGAAGGTGATGCCTCGCATGCGCAACATATGTTCCTCATTCCAGCTGTTTGAATCTTCATTAGCTTCTCCCATAAACTGCCTGACGTTTGACTTCACCTTTGCCTGTGGCCACTTTAGAGTCCACGTGATGGTGATGGATGCCCACAGCTTGCTGAAACGCGTAATGTCTGATTGCAATGTTTGTGGCCGACAGGTCTGAAATAAGAGTGGCCTGGTGTCCGTGACTTTGAAATCCTCTGTTGATGCTTGCCAACAAGTTATCTGTTGGAGTGGAACCTCATGATTTAACATACTTGGCATGGCGACTGTGGAGCAATCCATGACCGACTCTCCGCAGACAGTATGGACCCAATATGATCGACAGCTACATCTCCCAATGTCCCCCACAGGAAGCAACGTACTTCGGTACAGGTTTGTTGTTGGATCGGTTCGACGAACAAGTTAAATCCGGGCAGGATTGACATTTTCTCATCACGTCTCCTCTCCATTCCGGCCACCACAACTTTGACCTCAGGTTCTGTTTTGGTACTACAATCCCCAAATGAATTTTATTGCTGACATCACCAGTCTTGGTCTCACGTCTGTTGGCACCACAACCATAGTACCCCTGAGAATCATTTCCGCAATGGAACGAGGTCATCTCGCAACGGCACACATGCCTTGGGTGACAGTTTCTCTCCAATCTCGCAGTTTTCCAATAACTCTGTCCTGACCTCGTCTAACTCGACTCATGGTCTGACTCTCTCTCTCTCTCGTCTCTCTCTTCTCTCCTCCTCCTTCTCCCTCTCTCTCTCTCCCCTCTAACTATTGGGTTGTCATCGCTTGAGGGTTTTGAATTTCTGCACAAAACGTACAACAATTCTGCTCTCTTCTCCAGTCCACCTCTAACCTACTTGACAGAGCAACCAACAACATTTTCTTCAAGAAGTGTGGACCAGCTTGTACACTGTATTTGAATCTTGGGAACCACCGTCAAAATCCTGCATCTGACTTGGGACCCCCATGGTAAATATCTCCAAACGGCTTGTGATCTGTCCCAAGTCAAAACTCATGCGAGAGATATTTGCATGGAATTCTTCACAGGCCAGACAAGTCCCAAGCCGCTTTTCCCATCAGTGACTATCTCCGCTCTACTTGAAACGCAGTCATTTGGTCCCCCATTTAGTGTCTGCACAACACTGCACCTCATCCCACAGACACTCGGAATCTGCAATGAACTTTGTTTGTGCTTTGATGGTAAACCACGGGTTGAGCATGTCAAATGTCTGAAATACTCTTTCCTTACACAAACACAAATCGTTCGTTCCTCCTTGTCACTCTCGTAGTGGACTGCCAAAGACTGTAGCGAGAGTTTGGAATGAACCTTCCACAATAGTGAGGGGACAAATCACAAGAACACATCAGGGGGGGGGGGGTGAGCACAAGAGAAGGCATCCGCGGTAGAAGAAAAAAGGACCAACTGACCTGCCTGCAGTCGTGAGAGAGCTGAGAGCCTCAAAACACTCAAGCCTCATCGATAGAGATGCCACATTATCGAAAATGCTTGGTTTCCAATAGCGTGAAATGCCGAAAAGCGTGAGAAGGCGAGAGAGCACCAGACCCAGAGCAGGAGACCAGATCTCATCAGGCTGCGGACCGAAAGCCTTCGTATATGCGTCAGGGGCCAGGTATGGAGCCGAAGAAGACTTTTGACACGGAAGGCATCCCACGTCAGCGGACTGCCTTCTGGAGGTCAGTGTGAAATGTGATTTCCAGAAACAAGTCCATGAGCAATATGAGATGAGACCAAGCCGAAGAAACCTTCAGCGTTGTTGTAGAATCGCTTTTAGAACACGATCACTTCAGAGAGATGAACGAAGCACCATCGCATGACAAAGTTGCAACACACCGGAAAAACGGACTGCGAGCGGCGTTGAAAAACCCCCAAGCAACGTCCACTCGCATGAACAGAGGGAACCAACACGAACAGCCAAATATAGATCAGACGATGAGCTCGGCGTCGCTACTGGATGATGATCTCTCTTTTCACTATTTCCGTCATGAACATTATACTTCAAAATTAAATGAATAGACGATTACAACTCGTGTGAAAAGTTAAAACTTACAAACCGA
This sequence comes from Eptatretus atami, assembly GCA_035128595.1. NCBI lineage: Eukaryota > Metazoa > Chordata > Myxini > Myxiniformes > Myxinidae > Eptatretus > Eptatretus atami. Next base: position 26,303 of record JAXMNL010000902.1, read on the forward strand.
GCTCAAGGTTGGGACTCAACCCAAATCCTCACGCTTTGCAGGCTGACGAGCCTTCCCTTTAGAGGCCACTGAGTCTGACATGAGATTTCTTTCCAATTTCCTCTCCAATGAAGGAAAGCCTCAGATGAAAGAGAATCCCCTCCATTCCTACTCAAATATGTGCGGCTTCCCTCAAAACCTCAATGCACGCACACAGAAAGGGCCAGACAGTTATCCAGAAATATATCGTGTAGAATTGTCCCTTTCCTGTCAATGCGGACCAAGGGAGTGCGTTTGCGATGGATCTTATCGCAGTTTGCTTGCAATCATTTTCTCATTTCGTCCCTGCTCTTCTTTCCGATTATCAAAGGTAAATCTGAGCCACGTGCGCCTTCTGTGAATGGTCCTCATGGAGACCAGCGCCGTGCGGGCGCCGCTGCGGGAATGATGACGCAACGGGCATTAACAGCGCAGAGCCCCGTTCCCAACGAAGCCCCTCAACCCAACTGTGCGACGAGTCATACAGCTGCAACTGGCAGTTCTGGGTATCACTCGA
>JAXMNL010000903.1:8563-20715 GCA_035128595.1 Eptatretus atami
TTTATCTACAGGATCCGGATCTGCCTTAAATACTAAACACCTGGACACATCCTCGCATTGAGGTGCCTTTGAGGAGCGTTTCTATTCATGAACTTTAAATATATTCGGACAATTTGCTTTTTAAGTTTCGAAAAGTTTCACGTTACTATTTAAAGATATTCCTTTAATGTATCTGTAATTTCGTAAATACATTATGACAGGGTTCTTCGCCTATTGGCTTAATTCCAAGGGCACGTGACGAAATATCGTGAGGAAGTATGTTTTTGTTTTCTTCTTCCTCTTCTTGGTCTTCTTCTTTTTCTGCGTGAAGACAAAACCTTTTAGGACTCGGCTCTTTTATCTACAGGATCCGGTTCCCTTAAATACTAAAACACCTGGACACATCCTCACATTGTACGGTGCCTCTTTGAGAGCGTCTATCCATGAACTTTTTAATACTTATTCGGACATTTGCTTTTTAATTTCGAAAAGTTCACGTACTATTTGAGATATAGATTATATTCCATTTAAGTTGTATTGTAATTTCGTATATTATACTTATTTTTACTTTTATGTTTTTTTTATTTTTTTTTTATTTTTTTTATATATATAATAATCTAGCAAGTTTTTCTTCTTTTATTAGGTTCTTTTTTTTTTTATCCCTGTTTTTATGTTTTTATTTTATATTTTTTTTTATTTTATTTGTCAACCTTTTCTGAATAAAATATACATATATTTCGTAAAACCATACACCTATGACGGCTTTGGTCTTGCTATTGGCATCCATCGAATGGCACGCTCGCACGAAAAATACTCGGCTAAATTGTATCTTTATTGCCTTCTGCTCCTTTCTTTTTAGCGCGCACGCTACTCCCATTTGTGGACTCATTTTGTGCTTGTATTGTTAATTTTATAAATACTGCGGAAAAAAAATTTTCACATGTTCAGTATATACCGGAGTGACTTTGTCGTGATTTCCTTATGGGTTTCACCCTCGTACAGAATGGACTTGAATCATATGCCAGAATCCTCTAAATAGTAGTGTTCCGGAAGCCAGCCAGGCCCATTTGGCTGCTCCGCCAGTGGGTGGACCACGGTCACTGGTACGACCTAAAAAGACACATCACGCCTCGATTATCAGAGGACGTCGTCCTCGTGTCGGCAATGGGACCTCCTGGAGGAGGCCGCAGCAACATCACGGGTACGCGAGAGGATGGCGGTTTGTGTGGATCGGCCCGTCCTGGACACGTCTTGGTGGAAATCTGCAGAACTTTGTGTAAATGTATCGTCTGAATGAGGAAGTTTTTTTAATGTTTGCACCTGCAGGACGATTTGTCCGCCACCTCAACATTATCTCCATCGACTCGTTTGAATAGAAGAGGAACAGAGACTGGTATCAAGACTATCTGCCTTGGCGGACACCTGCATGCAGCCTTTTGACAGAGGACAGGACGTGGGAGACCCGTAAGAATTCACACAGAGTCCGCAGTAGACAATGATAGCGCAAATTTTAATAACCGAGCATCGGATGAGACGATTCAGAATCCTTTATGTGCCATTGCGAGAGGGAATCACTTTCACACACCAAAGGAGAGATAGCTAGATTCTCAGCGGGGGGTCCAATATATACGGAGTAGTCAATAGGAAGAATGTTGTTGAACGCGTTGCTATTCCATACATCAGCCCGTGTGCGGAGGCGAAATGTTACCCATACGGACGCCTTTTTTTAACCTCACCCACCCATACTGCCCTTTACACATAATCCAATTGTTTCACTCCAACAAACATAACTCCCAAGATAGCGAGATTCTTCTTTCCTTCTTATTTCGCGATCATCTTCACTCCTTCCTCTTACCAAATAAATTTCAAGCAGAGACTCTACAGCGGGACAGCGACCATTCTGTATCTCCCAATCTCCAGGGAACGTCCGTTGTGAACATCTGTTGTGCAAAAAGGCTCTAGCCCCGTAAATGACTGTTCCCACAATGCATTGCCTCCCAAATGTGAACGAAGTTCGAAGTACTAAACTTCGATGTCACGGAGGATTCAGACCAGAACAGAATGTTGTTTTGCAATAACTTCCACTTTTCTGCCCTGTGCATCTTTGAACAATAAATAGCGTACTCATAATAGTTTCGAGAACCTATAATTAGAATAAAAAATCGGTATACATCGCAGTCACAACATCAGGTACAGTATTCACACCTATCGAATGGTGCCCGCAAATCTGCACATAGGTTTTCGGAGATAACCCTAGGACAATTGTCCTAGCCGACTCGCCCTCTCCTCCGCTGCTTGTTCTCTAACAGCTACTAGTGCCCATGATGTAATCATTCGGTCGAAACGCATGACAGGATGACCTGATCTTCGAGCCAGCCGATTCCTGAGCATGCTCTCCAGCCGACCCCAGTTCAGCATGATACATAGACTGTAACCGAATAGCCACAGACCAGGTCACGCCCCTCGGCCGCATTCTAAACCGACCGCGAATCACCGTGCTTCAGTCCCAATAGAGATAGTCTCAATTCTTCGAGCATGAGTAAGAGTTGAATTGTACTACTATTGATTATTTAGAACTGAGAGTTCAAGACACTCCTGGTTTCATGACACACTTCGGATGAAGCAAAACACTTCCCGTAAACAATCTGCTATGCTAGATGGATATCGACTATTAACGAAACGAATTCGCCCACCACTCGCGTCTGCGTGTCAGACCGCCATTCAAAACAGGACTACCTATTCGTGCGAGAATAACTTCTGCCCGACTAGCACCACTGGAACACAGATCTCCCTTGCCCGTACGAACACATTACACGACGTGTATTGGTCACATTTATTAGACACACTCAACTCCTCACAACACCACGATTCTCGAGATGAGGGACCTGCTCGTCGATTATTTAACTATCACGAATGTAAACAAACGGAATTACTGGTCGCTCAATGTATCTCCTGTATTTGTCGTCAAAGAATCAAAAACGAATACTTAGCATACCCGTTTCGTTTTGTAGGAATAGTTCATATGCGTTAAACATTCGGGTAATCTTACCTTCTCCGTCAGCCTTCGCTAAGTTTCAATTTCCCCACTTCTTATACTGTTTGTTTTTTTTTGTCTCTATGTGAAGACGATTAACTCTCACGTAACAAAGCAACCTGTGGGATCTGCGCATTGGATAAGCAAAGGTACTATTAGCTGTCGATAAAACTGCATACATAACTTTGTTACCCCTCCCTGGGAGCCAATTTCCATCATCCTCATCACTCAACTCCCCAGCATTATTAAGTGCAGTTCGTAATAGTCCTTATAATGACTTAACACACCAGAGAGAAAGGGACAGAACAAAACTTATCTCAAATACACAATCACTTCCCCATCACCCAAACAATGTGGACGGATCGATCAAAAGGGATCAGTGTGTCCGACCCCTAAAAGGAATGAGTTGAAAGGTTCTTCTACCTGCCATCAGAATTGTATAAACACTGCCCACATAGTTTAATTTGAGAGTAGAGCAATCTAATATATATTTACTGTTATCTATGATATTAACACAACCATAAACAAACCTCTACACAAAAACACAATGTGGACAAACTTAGCTCCTGCAATATCTCCTGATTGTTTTCCCGTTAACATCATTTTCCCTGGACCCGGTACTAGGTGGTACATCCCTCCAGTGGAAAGATGAGCACCAGTAACCATAGATCCTTACGCTTCTTTCATAGCACAATGGATCCACACCTCAAAACCGTTGATTCCCCGAGAACGTCGCATATCGACAGCACTCACTGGACAGGAGCAAGCACTCAGATACACCAGACCGTAGAGATACAGAACTCAACTCACCTCGTCTGTTCACCCCCAGCTGGTTAGAAGAGCTATCTAGCTCTATATCAAGGCTCAGCTAAGTATCCCCAATTCCAGCCATTCTCTCGGAGGGTTGTCGATTGGGTATATGTAGAAGTATGAGTGTCGATTCGTGTGCAAGGGGGGTAGCATTTTTCTCCTGGTGTATGTGAGGGATGTACGTGATTTTCGTCCTGTCCGTCCGTGCATGTGTTTGATAGTCGATTGTGCTAACTACCGTCTATATAACACTTCCCATCGTCTTATCTAAGACTATACTATATTCTGAAGAATATCGACTTGCGATTTTGCATGAGTAAATCAATACTCAATAATCAGTCCTGCTTGGATTCATCTTAATCTCCAGATGTAACATTGAGTGATCTCGAGAGCCCAATAGCAACAGTCGTACTGGACGGAGCTAATTGTAAGATCGAGTCGCCTTCTTATCAGCCACAGATATCATTCTTTTAAGTTAGCAGAAAGAACGGAAGACGAATTGGAGCCGCGCACGGAGTGCTGCTCCTGTTCGATGAAATTTGCAGCTCGGTGTTAGGCCAACTGGAACAACCGTTTCATCGATTGGTAACATAATTAGGTTCACAACCATAGCCCCAATGCCATCCTTGAGAGGGGATCATCATATAGAAACAGTTTTACTTAAGGGTGAAACAAAGAAAAGGGTATCATTCGTATTATTGATTGACTGTGAAGACCACTGAGGCCTTGAACCTAAAGCTTCACGGTTCAATGTTCTGTTGTTATTTGAGATTTTGGTTGAATAACACTAAATTTATTTGTGCATCACCGGTGTCTACAAAACATTTACGCTCGAACACTCCTTATAGTGCAACTTGGTTTACAATTTGATCATGGCCGAAGTTTGATAATACAGTGATCATTTATAACTGTGAGTAAATGCGTCCTAGCAGCATCACTGCGCTTTTCCAGCATCTGCAAGCAACTTTGACTTCGATCCTGACTCAAAAGGATCCACGCAAGCCCTTCCACCTGTCGTTCATGTACCCCCGCGATCTTTACCTTGTCGCCGCAGATTGCGGCTTCACAGTATCTACGCAGCACGGTGAAGAGAGCTCAATACTCAGCTGCGACAGCAGATCCCATTGGGTCTTGCAACGCACCTACCCGTTCAGCCTCGTTTGGAGTGTCGAGTCCACCTCACCCTCCCTTAGCATAGTCCGAGCTAAAAGCGCCCGCTAGTGTCGAATAAGCACAGCAGTTTTGCCGCCAATCCAATAAGCAACAATCAAAAATACCAGCGCAGTAGCTGTGACAATCCTCAAATGGGCAACACCCCTTCCATGAAAGCGTTTAAGAGAAAGCAAATAACCGTCTACCCACGTTGGAAATCCGTAACCTTTACTTGAGCTCCACGACTACTAACTAAACGTGTCGTAAATTACAGCGTGCTCTGTAGTAGACTGTCTGAGTGAATTTCCAAGTGAAACGAACGATCGCCTGTTTGTTCTTGAATACCTGTACAGGATACACCGACAAGCCTAGAAAAGAAAAAACAGAAACTGTATATTCTGCATTATTTAATTTTACAAAAACAACACAACCTTCTCGAGTAACCCATAATGAAGTCCACTCTGTACGAGCGTCCTCATTGTTTTGCTGCAACACAGACGCTCAACAGATACCTACGAAGAGACTACGAGGTGTTGGGTTTCACAATTCGCAGCCATACTCGAGATTCGATCTCCCAATCAATCACTGCATATCGATATTGAGCGCCTATGTCCTCATAATATTGTTTCCATAAATAAAAACATCCTCCCTTAAGATCAGCATGAACATGACCATTCTACAAACTCATATCACCGCAACAACTCACAATTCTATCACCAGAGAGATGCGTAATCGTCAGAGACATCTGCTCTCGAGAGAAGTATATGAAGAGCTGACATAACTGGCTCGAATATATTTTGCACCGATATACACCCATTGATCGTTCACGACTGATTCTTCAATTCGTCCCATCACTCAATGTGATGCAATCCCTTGATTGAGCTACAATGCCAATGACACCCAAGCTCCAGCAATTTGCAGCTACAATGCAACCTCCACTAACCGATATCCAGAGTGTCAACCTAAGTCGAAATGCCACCCCGAACCATGTTAGTAAGAAGCCTTCACCCGACAGGTAGTCAATGACACAATAGAACTCCCGGTCCAGGTAAAGTCCAATGCCTATGAACACCCGTCATCCAGTACTAATGTCCGCATATATGTCCCCGACCGTCCGGTATTTAGGTGCCTCTCGCGCCCAAACACCACCGAACAGGTAGTCCGCAAAGCCCACGCACCTCTGTCCAGTAGATCAATATGACCACTGCACCCGTGGCTAGGCGTGCAAGTATCGTTAACGCACAAGTCCGTTCCGTCATCCTCAAGTAATTTATATCTAACGACTACATGTACCTGTAATCGCAATAACCAAGAAAACTATTAGGGGAACATGGAGACAACGCGCCTCCACAAGAACACTCTCACCACATGCGTTCTACCACATGCTGAGCGAGAAACTCTGGGCTCGCTCCTCTTAATCCACCGACCATAGCAGCATCTGTAGGTGCCCCTGCACTGTCACCACCCGCCCACCACCTTGACGCCGTGAAACCGAAACCGCATGCTTATGCGCACAGATCAATGGAATGCGCCTCATGAGCCAATGAAGTTGAGTCACTGAGCGTCCCGTCGCTCACCATTAAAGACAGTCCATCAATGTCCTCCGTCTCTAACCACCTCCTCTGTTGACCTCTTCTCTAACTGCTGTTATCTCTCCAAGGTGTCTAACAGGCACACCACTCTCATGATCGTCCACCGCACCCTACCTCGATCCCGAATAAAAACACTCACACCATCAATCTCCGGCTGCACTGAATCACATCCACTCATAGTTTTCTGATTATTCCCCCCGTGGAACAAACTCGTCCACAGCCCTTCTGCAACACTCGTTCTCTCTCCAGTTCTTCAAGATACAGCGTTCATCACCATCCTTCAACTCCGTCCCCTAATCCAAACCTGATCTTTCTCTAACCCCGACCGTGAGGAGATCCTCACCCCATCTACTCGCAAGAATGTTCTCATGGTATCTCCTCGTGAGAGATGTGCACACTCTACCATCCCTTCTTCCCTATCAGCATTTGTACATCCTTACAAGGGCGCGCGAATATTCGGCTCCAAATTGAGTTCAGCTCCCTTTATATTTTGTCCTTCAACGCTGCCGTTAATTCCCTAAGGCATGCGTTGAAAAGGAAGATAGGAAAGCATGTGTGTGTTAGGGATATATAATTTTTCGCGGGAATTTTGGTTTTATATACATAACTTTTTAAATCGACGCTAGGTATGTCTCGGAGTAGAAGGAGTAAGAGCAACAATGTCACATTTGTTAGTACCACACGTACACACGTCCACAGCACGAGAATCGTACACTTAACTACTTCAGCAGATGCTGGTCATCCGACCGGCCGCCGAACCACTGAGGAAGCTCCTCTATCGCGACCAACTCGATCGAGGAGGCCTGATAGAATCTCCCGCTGCAAGCGCTCAAGGTAGTAGCAGTCCGCGATATATGACGACGAGAAATCATCCACCCGATACCTCCCATGTCAGCGAAGTTGCCCCCCTGCCCTCCTTGATCAACCTCCAACAATGTCCATCCGGAATCCTCCACCAAAACAGGGACCAGCAATAACATGACAGCCTACGATGGCCCAAGTTCAGAAGCATTGCCGCGACCTTTCGGAACGCGGCGACAACTCTTCTTCCTGAACCTCCAGCTCATCCGAACTCCGAGCCCCCCGCTTCGTCGGCCTCAACCGCGCGACACGAGGAATGTTCAGCGCACGCGAACACCCCTTCTTCTAAAGCCGCGTCTGGATTTGAGCACGCATATCTCGATCGCGAGAATCCTCCGCCTACCCCGGAACGAACACACAGCAGGACCTTCAACTCAGCCTTACTTGCACGATGCAGCCGCGAAGACGCAGGATGTTGTGCGGTGTCGCGCCTGGCAAGCGCGCAAGATGTACGTCCACCTGGGGGACGGCCCGCAAGGCGTCCTAGTTTCGTTGGTGGTTCTAATCAATCGAAAACGAACATCACACACAACGTCAAGTGGACTGACTAACCTAACACCCCTTCTAGTAATTTGAACTTGTATAGAGATCAAAAAACGCAAATAATCGTTTTATTTCCTTTAGCCCGTCTTCGGAGAAGAACTGGCTCCAAGCAGAGCTCCGTCTTGTCTTCCTCACAGAAAGACAAAAGCCAATTCTAGGTACCGGAACCCTTAAACTCAGGATCTCCTTAATACTCAAACACCTGTACAAACATACCTCTTCCAATATACATTGTAGCGTGCAATTTTTTATGCAGAGCGGCTTATCTATTGTAACTTTTAAATTAAAATTTTACGAGCAGCACTTTGTCTAAAGACCTTTCGTTAATACGTCCAACGAATTTATAAACTAATCAAGGAGATTATCTATTTATCGGTAATATGTATATATTCGTCAAGATAGTACACTTACTTCGTTCTTAATAGATACCTTTCAACACATCTCCTACCCTGACAAGGGTCTCCTGCTATTCACTCCTCACGGCTTAATCAAGGCAGCTTGACGAAATTCGAAGTTTCGAATTCAAGTTCTTTGTTGTTTTTTTTCTTCCTGCCTTCTGTTCTCTCTGGAAGCCCAAAAAACCTTAGGACGCGGCTCGACAGCCTATTTGTCTGCCTCGTCCCATTAACTGTATCCAGTGTGGACCCAGGAGTACCGGCTTGTCGATTCGTCAATTACTTCAAACATAGTTGACACACACCCTAATCAGGAAAGTGAAACGCGACGCCCAGGCGAGCACGGCCCATTGAGCCTGCGTCCCCGCCATCCCCCCGGGTGGACCACGGTCACTGCGTAACGGACCTAAAAAGACACATCACGCCTCGATATCAGAGAACGCGTCTCCGTTGGTGCAATGGGGACCTTCCTGAGGAAGACCCCCGTCAACCACGGTAACCCGTCAAGAGCATGACGCTATACCTTTGTTGTGGATCGCCCGCCCCTCTCCTGCGAATAACAGCGCATTCTTGGTGGAATCTGCAGAAATCTGCGTATATGTGAGTCACGTACTGACACCAGAAAGAGTGTATATATATTATGAGATCGTTTAACTGAGAAACGAATTTGTTCCGTCTACCGGACAATTACCACCCAACATTAAATACTAACATTGTCTCACAGCGGACTCCATTTGACAGAGAGGTGAACAACGACCTACCAAAAGTAATCATTTGGCAGCATCCCGCTGAACTACTGGTGGACAGCCATCCTCACAAAGTGTTCTAGGCCGCGTCTCTTCCTTTCAGGGCAGTTTCTACGTATCGGTCTGGTGGCACCTTTATTTATTATTTATTACTTCAACGTTTTCACTCATTGTTTCATCCAATACTCATGGATAGATTCGACGGACGCTGGACGAGTCGTTGTCTGATAAAAAGTGTGTTTGCTGATACGAAAGTTCATATTTTTTGCACCAAGTAAAGTCTCGACGGAGTTATCGAGCAACGTATGGCGAACTAACTTGGACACGACAAATTGATATGAATCAAAGGAAATAATAAGAGGGAAACTTCGGTGAGTCGAGGATGGTTGAAGGAGAGAGGTAGAGTTCATCAGGGTGATGGATAGGTGAAAATACACGCAATGGATATTTTACTGTAACGGACAATTGCGTAATACATTGAATATAAGATTTATTGATATGCAAAAAGTTCTATGTCAGCGGTGTAGAAAAAAATGAATTGAAGAGAATGCCACTTTTGCGCGTTTCACGTCAAGGCTACGAGCATGTGGAATATACTCTATTGCGGATTCCTACACCGTGATCCAAGATACACTATACGTTTACACAATTTATTATGAGGATACTTGCGCGCTACGCGTACCGTCTCACGGGTGTGTGCTTTGCCTGCTCAGGCGATGACAGCACACTTTACTTTATACAAGTAGATGTCAGTTCGATTCTGATATCAGGTTCTATACACTTGAGACAACACCTCGCTCGTACCTGAGGTCCTCTGATCTGTCTTAATGGATGATGATCTTTATTGTGTGCATGAAGCCGTATTCTGACAAACTCGACCCCGAATATTCGATCCACTTCGATTTGAACTCCGGCGCAATTTGTCGAACACAATCTTGAATCGATGCCAAGGGCATGTATATCCAGTTGGTGTCCACACACTGGACATATCAGTCCAACTTCAACAATGGGTGTCCTAGATTATGCGCGGAAGATGCTTCGTTCTTTAAAAAAAATTGACGAGGCAGCGCGACCGCCGCTAAAAAAAAGATCTGGCCAGTGAGTGGAACGGAGAAGAGACGCAGCGAAACAATACCAACAGTGTGATATTATATTATGCATTTCTTACATATGTAAAGCTAGGAATTCCACACCCCCCCCACCTGCCCCCAATTCAAGGGAACGTCGCCGGAGGAGAGAGGGGAACTGTGAGTCACCAAAAAAAAATGATTGAGGAATAAATAAACTATAAGAACTGTCAGCACTGTTGACATCAAATATTAATGTAATAAATCATAACCTAGCGTTCACTCATAAAACGCCAGACAAAGTGAATTAAAACGCTGGCGGAGAGTATTTTTGACAACACTCAGGGAGTTCGATGCTCGCGAAGGTGCATCTAATCGGGCTACTAAAAGAGTCCAGTAGATTTGTGCGACGATCCTGGAGAGTGTGAATCCTTGCGAAGCAATAAGAGATAGACTAGAAAGGATGGCCTCATCTTGGTCGTTGCATGTCCCACATCTAGTATACCTCGCTACAACATGTAGTCTCAGTATTCTACGTTTGAGAAAAATCTGGTGCCCACAAGCTTCTAGTAAGTTAATACTTACAGGAATTATTATTACTGGTGTGAGAAATAACTCCTGTTAATGATGGTATGCTCTTCCGTCGTGCTCTTATGCGCTTTCAATCTCCTCCCTTCACTCCCAGGGGATGAAGCTATTGTGATGTTGAACGTCCTCTGACGCGACCGAAGCCCTGGCAGGATTGATCCTCGGAAATCAACCCCAAACATCTTTGTTCTAAATCCTCAGAGGGAGTGAAAACTGACTTCGCACATTGGACCATGAGTATCCGGGTTTTCAACACAGACAGGTATCTTACTCATCCTTTTCGCTCAAGGACAGCATAGCAGCTTTCAATACCACGTCCTGTGAACCGACCAACTGCTTGAGATGCTTGTGCATCGTCGATACCAAAGTCGTGACAGTTGTTTTTTCATCTGCTTGAAAAATTATGGTTCGTGTGGGTCGATAGTTGCTTTCCGATTATTCTGAGATGAAATGACTACATACCATACCACCTAATGAGACTAATAGTCAATGGTGCAGCCTTAACTAAGATGTCTTTTTAACTAGGCTGTGACGAATTTTCGGTTCATTAGGTTCCGGACATTCGCTACACTCCTCATCTCTTGTAAGCGTCAAACGGACACAGGAGTCCGAGTGCCTTTGGTTCTTCCGGCTATGACCAACTTCACCACCAGGACTATAGACCCGCTCCCCCGTTAGGTGCACCGAGAAATTTGATTGGACTCTGATGGAAAGCCTCCGTCTTCGTTGAACTTACACGACATATCGGAACTTCATCCGTTCTAAAGAGAACGACATCGACTGCAACGCCCTACAGAGCAGGTACACAAAGCACCATATCTCAAGAACTCACCGAATCTCCGCATTATATACAGTAAAACATCCCAAAAGTGTATTACGCTAGTGTGTGAGTTCGGATGATCATCATGTTTCAGTTCGAAATCTCACTCCAATCTTCGCGGGTGGTGCTATATGTCGTTGTGTAATTAGCACATATGACCTGAAATAGAGCGTCAACACGCCATTGACCCGCAACATAGAAGCACAAAAAATATCATTGGATCTAAATGTCAAAATAATCTGAGAGGGGCGGACTCAGCGACTCCCATCCTGGAAAATAAAAATAACTGGAATTTGCATTGTTCATGAACCTATGACGGTACAGATATCTTTTGACGCCATGAGGAAATGAAAAACTTCTCTCTACTTCCTTTAAGGATTGTCGGATCGCGTTGATCTCTATTACCACGGAATCTTCTATCAGCTCAGAAAATCTACCTCCAACCAAAATATAAAAACGAACTTTCTAGAAATCGCCATTACATGACCGATATTGACCATACACATCATGATAAACGAGGATGGTAGCGATTTAAATTGAGTTCGATGAAAATCCAACCACCACA
>JAXMNL010000904.1:0-27367 GCA_035128595.1 Eptatretus atami
CGGATGGGTACAAGGTAAGGGCAATAATGATGCACCCAAGCCACACTTTACTCCACTCATATACAGTCATCCCCAAAAATGAAAGGGTTCGTGCGTCCGTCCGAGCATCTGTATCTGATTTCTCTTGGAAAACAGCTCCTTTACATTTGCAGCAGGATTTACTCCGGACAGGCAGACGATTGTACGAGTCAGATTGGTGCGCGACAATGAGCATGAAATAATTGGTAAAATATACTTGAATTAATTGAGCTCATGTTAACCTGTGAGCAGCTAACGTTTCGGTCACCATCTCCATCTCCTCATCTCCATCTCCACATCTCCATCTCCACCATCTCCATCTCCCACGCATCTCCATCTCCACCATCTCATCTCCACCATCTTCATCTCCACATCTCCATCTCCACCATCTCCATCTCCACCATCTCCATCTCCACCAATCTCCATCTCCACATCTCCATCTCCACAATCTCCATCTCCATCCCACCATCTCATCTCCCACCATTCTCCATCTCACCTCCCCATCTCCATCTCCACCATCTCACATCTCCACCATCTCCATCTCCACCATCTCCATCTCCACCATCTCATCTCCACCAATCTCCATCCCCACCATCCCATCTCCACCATCTCCCCATCTCCACCATTTCTCCATCTCACCATCTCCATCTCCACCCTCGCACTTCCACCATTCTCATCTCCACCATTCCATCTCCATCTCCACCATCCCATCTCCACCATCTCCATCTCCATATCCCCATCTCCATCTCCCCCATCTTCCATCTCACCAGTCTCCATCTCCACATCTCCAATCTCCACCATCTCCATCTCCACCATCTTCATCTACCTTCATCTCCATCTCCACCACATCTCCACCACCATCTCACCACCATCTCCACCACCATCTTCACCACCATCTCCATCTCCACCATCTCCATCTCACCATCTCTACCATCTCCATTCTCTACCATCGTCCATATCCACCTCCATCTCCATCTCCATCTCTCCATCTCACTCCATCTCCACCACCATTCCATCTCCACCATCCATCTCCACATCTCCATCTCCACCATCCTCATCTCCACCATGCTCCATCTCCAACCATCTCCATCTCACCATCTCCATCTCCATTCCATTCCACCATCTCCATTCACGCATCTCCATCTCCACCATCTCCATCTCCACCATCTCCATCTCCACATCTCCATCTCCACCATTGCCATCTCCACCTCTCCAATCTCCACATCTCCATTCCACCATCTCCATCCACCATCTCCATCTCCACCATCTCCATCTTCCACCGATCTCCATACTCCACCATCTCACCATCTCATTCCACCATCTCCACCATCTCCATCTCCACCATCTCCATTCTTCACCATCTCCATTTCCACGATCTCCATTCTCCTCTCCACACCTCTCCACCACCTCTCCACCATCTCCACCATCTCCATCTCCACCATCTCCACCATCTCCATCTCCACCATCTCCATCGTCCACCATCTCATCTGCCACCATCTCCATCTTCCATCTCACCACCATCTCCACCACCATCTCCATCTCCACCCACCATCTCCACTCCATCTCCACCACCATCTCCACCTCATCTCCACCACATCTCCACCTCCATTCATCTCCACCTCCATCTCCATCGTCCACCAGCTCATTCTCACCTCACACCATCTCCACCACCATCTCACCACCATCTTCCACCTCCATTCCTCCATCTCCATCTCCACCACATCTCCACCTCCATCTCCACCATCTCCACCTCCATCTCCATTCTCTCTCCACCATCTCCATCTCCATCTCCACCATCTCCATCTCCACCACCTACTCCACCACCATCTCCACACATCTCTTCGTTAAGTGAAAGGTCGTCCTGTAATCTGTCCGCGTCTGTACTATGGATCGTACTTGGTTAATTTGATTGGTTTGGTGCAGTGATGTAGTGCTCATGATTGGGTTTGCATGCGTCAGTGCAAGTGGAAACGGCTATCACCAAACCTTTCGAGACCCTGTTTGAAAGCCTCACATGCAACATGCTTATGGAAGCTTCAAATCCCTATCCATGATAGCTTCCAAGGTTGATCTCAATCACTTTTCCCGCAACTCTGCATTCCCCATACGTACGACATACCTGATGTTGCCTCTACCCAGGTGGCAGGGTCTTGCATTCGTTCAGATTCTGAAGGAAGTAAACCAAAGCTGTGACCATTCCATGGCACTATGTCAGTCCTTTTGGAATGACTGAATCGATTTGCTTGGTGAAAGCCTGTTCCATACACTTTGGCATCATCCAAAACCTGCATAGAGTTGGATACTGTTATAGATTGAAACCAGCAGGTCAATGATGAAGATGACAAATGGCATCGTGATAAAGGACACTACCTTACAGTATTCCAAATAAGTAGGTCTGCCCAATCTGACTTGGCCCATCAAAATGACTCCGACGTCTCTTTGTGAGGGAAAGCTTCCAGCCACGTGGAGTGGATTCTTTCATACCATAGATCTTGCCTTCTCGAGGAGTTTTTGTGGGGGACCAAATCAAAAACTTCGCGAATAGTCGACAAAAATACACATCATCTCGGCATCCGCCATCCAGTTGATCTAGTCCAGTTCTTCCAACTGCCACAGAAGCTGAGTTTATACAGGATCCTCCTAGGAGTGAACCCATGTTGCGCACGCAAACAAGTCTTTATGACATCAAGTGTTTTACTATGGTATCCCTCACTAGGACTCCATGACCTTTGCAATCACGATGTCAGGCTGGAGGTCTGTCAGTTTCCCGGGGATTCCTTACTGCTCCCTTTCTTATATATGGAGTGAATGTTGGCATTTTTCCAGTCGCATGGTGTATTCGTAGAACACCATCTTTCGTTGATTGTTGAAGATTAAAAGTCAGAATGGCTCTCCCGTGAGATGCCAACTGAGCACTCTTGGTGAATATCCACTGGACCAGGTGATACTGGATTCTCAGGTTCTCCAATTCCTCCTATCTTCCTCAGATATGTGCCAATATTGTCAAACAAATGATTCTACACTATAATGAAGACCGTTGGAATCTGAGAATGTATCCTTCAATGCCGTGAACATCTTCAAGTGTTCAGTGTGAGGGTGTCGGTTTCTCCTGATCGGATGTGGCATTGTAATTGTCATCTTTATCAGGTTTCTAACTCTGACTCTCATCTTTTTGGTCCTGTTTATATTATACCGCCAGAATTCTTGTTCTCTTCACATTCCTCATGACCTTTCATCAAACTGCCTTGAGAGTTCCTTGTGGTAGCTGTGAAGGTCATTCGCTCAACTGACCTGTACTTGATAGGCGATCATTTCTGCATTTGAAAGAATTTTCCATGCTCGATGTTCCTCCTAGACTGAGGCAAAGCTCTCTTTGTCGACTCGATGTTGTTTGTTAGAGCCTGTTTCGGTGTGTACTTTGGTGTCCAGTTCACCGACGACCCCTTCCAACTTTCTAAATCTAGCCAAGCCTCCGTTCCTCCCAGTCTAGGATTTCTTAGTCTGTATTCCAATCGTGATTGTCGTAACTTTCCTCTTCTCATATCGAAAGGATTGTGTATGTATCCGTTACTGATTGATAGCAAACGAGCAGGAACATTCAGTTCCAAAACTAAACAACTGGATCACTTCGTCCCATTTGGTGCAGGTAATGAACCGAAGTTAACGATTTCAGGTGTGGTTGGTGATGACGAGCCAAAACACATTAAAGCTGTTGACATTTCGATACCTCGTAGGTTCTGTTGATGTTGGTGAATTAAATGTATCTTTCCACGCATCTAAAGAACTGTGTGCGGGTGTTTCTGGTTGATAATCGCTATGCAACTTGCCAGTCAATTCTGGATAGTTCAAATCTCCGTGAACTATGAGGACATGTGTGTCACCTGTTAAACTTGCACTATGAAGTCACTCACTGACTGTAACTTCGAATTCCTTATGCGCTCGACTATTGAGTATGCTCCTTATTCGCCTCAAACAGCTTTCTTGGGTAGTCTGAAGTGAGTTGCTATCCACTTCATGAGTTCAGCTTTGGTTATGGATTGCAACTCCGCTCTAATATCTGTGCTGTGTCCAAGATTTGATGACTTATCATAATCTGTCGATCGCTTACTGTGCAGGTAACAATAGAAACACTTGCTTTCGGTGCAACCTTGCTTCTCATAAAAATATCATGATCATATTCCCTTCAAAGAGTTTCAGTTAATGCATTTATTCGGGAACGAATCCGCATTGGTGTATAACACCCTCAAATTTCTTTCTTTCCAAGTTGATCCTGAATATTACCCTTCCACTGCTACGAGTCATTTGTAGGACTTAGGTCTTTCCCTGGTGCTTGGGAAGTAGAACCATATTCCAATGCCTCACCACTGGCCCCACTCCCTGACGCTTGTGTGCATGAAACACTGCGAGGTGCTCGAGGTTATCACTACCTTCTTTGCTTGAGACGCGGACCAACTGCCTCAGTATTTTCTGCTGAGTTAATATCTGTTCTCAACTGGTGCCTTAGGTTTCCTTGCCAGATTTACCTCTCCCTTTCCTTCACCATTATTGTTGACATGAGGTGTCTTTATCACATCGATTCCTTCCTGATATATAATCAGCAGGTTTCTTCTCCATTTCTCTTCCTTCTTGGTTTCATCCCTAAGCTTTTTTTTCCCCCCTCTCATTCCGCTGACTAATATTTAGGTGCCTGGTGTTGGCTAATGGTTAGGGTGTTGGGTTTGGGATTCCGATCCTGAGTATCAATTCCCCCATGGTTGAATTAAAATACCAGGCGTGGGTTGTTGACTCATGCCTGCCATCTTTTGGGTGCAAAAATGAGTGCAAGCTGCTGTATCCTGAGTAGAGTGGCGACCCATCCAGATTGTGCCCAATAGCCAAGCGAGACTGCTTAGGCAGCACCGACGCTCTGCACAGAGTATGGTCCCAATGGATGGATGGATGAAGGTGTGTAGGTCTGGGGCTACATTATGTCTCTGCTCCTTTTCCGTCCTCTAAAAAAAAAAAAAATAAAAATGGTTCTTTGCAGAGTATATAATGTCGCTCTTTTTTTTTCTGCCATTAGCTGAACCAACAACGACACGTGGCTTACCATTCTGTTCTGGTTTATACCACCTCCTCAATACCTCAATTCCTGTCTACTGACACCCGCAATTCCAAGTCCGATCCACAATGATTTCCATCAGCAGACTTTTGCATCCTCCATTGTCATGTCACTGGTTTGTTGAAGCTTTGAACTCCGCAACATTATACAGCCACTAATTGTTCTTACGTCTCTCCACGGTCGAAACTTCCTCCATAGTCAGGATGCTGACCGCAGCGGCTGCGTTCCGGTATCTTGAGCTTGAAACACGTGAACTGTGACCTGTTACCTGTTCACTCAGGGCAATTTTTGAAGCAAGTTCACTTGCGTTGATCATTCTGTCAATCTCACTGACATCATCATAAACTTTTTCAATTCTCTTCTCCCCAGTTTCTGTCATTGCCCGTTGACGGTTTCCTGAAATTCCTGAGCATCTTTCCAAACTTGCTCTTGTCATCACCTTTTCGACCTCGTGGTACGTTGGTCACTTATAGAGTTGACATCCCTGTCATCCCTTCTACTGCTGCTTTATGGCTGGATAGCCATTTTTTCACGAGGCACGCAGAAACCAAGAGTGCGTGGGTTGACTCGATGTCAAACACGGTTATAATATCCGAAGGTTCATGTCTGACCACTCCACACAGGACAATCGTCCGCATGCTTCACACTCCATATATACTTCCTTCTTGTCTGCGGCAAATTTTGTACTGAAACTTTACATCCTCTTAATGAGTTCTTTGAAACTTTATAGGTGCCCCCCTCCCCCCCTTATTTTTAGACTGACCGAGTTTCCTGCTGATCTTCTTCGCATGTACAGGATATTCATGCAGCATCGTGGGTTTCGACCTGAATACTTCCGATGGGAAAATCCCTCTGTGTTACCACTGGAGTTTCTGTGGTTTTCCGTATTTGACCAAATAATGATTGACTACTCATATCACCTCTTCAGCTCATGTGCATCAACTCAAAAGCAGCCTATCCGAACGCTCTCGTCTTCTTCATATCGGCAACTCTTAACCGCAATCAATGTCTGTTTGGCCTTTAATCTGTAAACTTCCCCAACCAGTTTCTGCTCTGGCACATTTCTTCCTTGCTGGAGCTGGGGTCCTGAACCATCCCTTTTTTTCTCCCCCACTTCTTGAACTCCGCATGGCAATGCTCATTGTTGAAGTTCGATAATCTTGCTGGCTTTTGTTGGAGAGTGGACCACAATCCACCAGATGGCTTGTTCGCCCAAGCATCATTGGCACGGGACCGCATTGTGATCTCATAAAGGGATAAGCTTCCATTTCTGCTGCAAACTGATATTTGATTATGTGTGGGAATTGCTTCACAAAACTTACTTCCATTGATTTCTCAAGCAGAAGTCTAAGCCCTAATTCAGGCGCACTGCCAAGGCCGAAACAAAGAGTGTGCATCTCTTTAGGAAGCACGGTGACATCATTTTCTAGTCTCAGGTACGTCGACTGGTGTACTCTTCCCCATTCAGTCCATCACTTAATTCACCTGGCTGGCAACACACGCTGAGACGAGCAAAACTGTCTCAACGCGTGTTTTCTTTCAAAATCCCACGATAGCAACCATTGCTTGCTCTCCGGCCGCATTACCCCCATGTACCAACTGCCAACTGGACTCGGTCTCTTTTTCATATGAGAAGATAGGGAAAGTTCTGTTCCAGCCTTGACTCGTCCACAGGTGATGGCCCAGATGGCAACAGTACCTGTGGTCTCAATCCTGGATTCCTGCTGATCTTGCTTCTCTGCTTGTTGTCTGCAGCCTGTCCCTTCACCTTTGGTAGTCTACTTGTCTTCCTGGAAGACAGAAAAACCTCATTCCCATTCACAAGAAATGGACCTAAGCAGTTTCCTCTCAAATATACGTCAATAAGCGAATATACTGCCAACGGTGTGCGGCATAACACAAGGTACGGAACATGGTTTGCACTTCAAAGTGTTCATCCGCGGTCCTCATGCCGACACCTTAATCGATTCCTTTGTAGCCACCCCTGTTGACCATGGAGAGGATTACATGTTGACCCCGGTCTCTCCCACAATGCTGCTTTTTAGTGACCGATCCATTGTCTTTGCAAACCAAACTGTCTTGGTTTTTCAGAAAATGCCCCAGTCGAAGTGTTATCAAGTGCACATTTATACCACTGTTACTTGACTGACAACTACGAGAAACTTTTTTGTAACGTACCTTACTGAAGCAGGTTCACGAGCTCTTCCTCCAGACCTCAAAGCAGGCGCGTGCGCCACAATCCGTGTCATCTCCTCTCCCTAACCTGTAATGTTTCTATCCCCATTTTACCGAGCTAAAAAACCCATTTCTCTATCTTGCACTGTTTACTGTGTTCCTCCCTTTCTCTGTCACTTTTTGTTGATGTGTGTTTTTAGCTCATTTTCGAGCTTCTTTTCTTCCCGTTGTGCCCAATGCTCCACTGTCCACTACTGTGCCTTTTTGCTCTCGGTCTCACTCATGAGTGCTACACAACATTTCATTCTGAAGCAACATATTTAGAAACGCGATAAAAAATTTTACTGTTATTAGTTGTCATATATATATATTGGATGCACAATAATATATAGCTTGTATTATGATTGTTTAAATTTATTGCAGGGTGGTTACAAGGCTGTGCAAAAAATTGGCTAAGTTGGGAATGAGCAGTTTGAAGCGGTGTGTATCGTCAAACACTGGGCGTTCGGCTCGGCAATATCTCCGTGGAGTGGCAATCTACGTTGTGGATATACTGTAAGTTCTGGTGTAATGGAGCTTTCTAAAGGAAAAGAAGTTTATGGTTTGCCAAAAGAATCTTTCACCAATGAGTGGCAGTGGGAAGAGAGATAATTGAGATGAGAGTTCATCAATTGCCATTATCAACCTTCACGTCTACACCACTCACATCTCCCTCTCCCTCGTCCACCCACCCCATTCCCCATCCCTCGTTTACCCACCTCCATCCCTGGTGTCACCCCACCGCATCCCGAAGCCCATCTTTTTCCGGTCCCCAGCACTCTGACATCCCTTGGTCCACAGCCACTAAATTTTCATGCCCCTTTCCCCATCCTCCCCCTTTACACACACTCTTCCATCTCCTCAGCTCCAACCCCTTTCCCTCATAGTGTGACCACCAACATTCAAGGGTTCCATTCGTAATGAGACTTGATCTCTCTCTTTCCATTTAAATCATCCATCATCCATCATCCATCATCCATCGGATTCTACAACGGAGCATTGGTGCTGTTGAGCAGTTTCTTGCCTTGGGGTGACAATCTTGGATGGTTGAAAAAAGTCACACGATACGTCAAAACGAGTATGCAGGGTGGTGGGCTTGGTCCTAGGTCTTGAGTTCAATCCCGCCTCAGCTGTTGAATTAATACAGGTTGGGTTAACTCGGCCTTGTCATCCCTCGAGGCAGCAAAGTAAGTGCCAGCATGCTTGGTATACCATGTCGGAGGTGACCCATCCAGGAATTGCCCAATAGCAAGGAGACTGCTTAAGCAGCACCAACGCTCTGCACAGAGTATTGTGTCCCATCTCCGTCCTCTCCTCCTCTCTCTCTCCTCGTTTTCTGTTCATCCTTGCTAATCGATGTCCAAATGTGATCTGATTGCCCCATTGTCAGTTTCTAGCCTTTTTACCCTCCTGTACCTTCAAAATTGTGTGATTCGCGTAACAATATTGTGGAATGCATGTCTTCCTCCTTTGTGGTCTCCTGTGTTGTAAATCTGTTTAAGCTTTTCTTCGCACAATTTTTAATTAACCACTCAAGTCATGCAAAGATTACCAGCAAGCATTTCTCCAATTATTCATCCGTAGCACCGACTGCTGCATGAGCTGCGTGAAGACTGATGCAGCAGCCACGTGTGGACGCTTATGTCTACTTCTCACGCTCAAGCACAACACACATAATTGCCTGTAAATTGGCTCATGACAAGTTTTCAAGCCCTGCTTAGCCACAAGGTCCGTCCACCCACAATGGATTACGACAGGTATGTTACATAGTTTGGCAAATGGATGTGAAATATAGCAGAGCTTGATCTTGTTAGAGGGCGCTTCCTTTACTCAAGGACAATAATGGAAGAAAATGCTCCATTAAAGCTTCAGAGTACTCAAATTGCTTTTTCTTGGAACGAGAAATGTAAAGCATTCTTACGAATTAAAAAAAAAAACATTGAAAGAGTAGGGTTACTTTGATTGAATAACACATCGTGATTCAAGTGATGAAGGGAAGACTTGGAACATCGAGCAGTGTCCATTCTTAGCTTGCTTAGAGAGGCTATCTTTGCATAAATCGTTCGGCCGACAAAAGATTACGCGAGAGGCTGAATAATTAATGATCGGGAGTTCAAGGCGACACTTGAACCTCTCCAGCAGCTTACCATACTAAATATCTAGATGTGTTTCATTTGATGATGATCCTGCTGGGAGCACACATGGTAAGACGGATTATTTTATGCCGTTGATTGAAGGACATAGTTCCGGTTTACCAGAAGAGTCTCAAATCCGTACCGATCAGCGGTGAGGCATAGCAGCAGCTGCTATCTGTGCGAGTTCTGGTATACCGTATGACACAATGTGGAGTGTTTGCGGAAGAAGTGAGGGTTCGCAGAGCAGCGCATAGGTCGTTCTTCTCGGTGAGAACTACTAACCAATTTCACTGCTTTGGGGAACTCCAGCCTCCTTCATCCCTCAATATATTGAGAGTTGCGATGAAACAGACAGATCACTTCACTTTAGAGGGGTGTTTTAGGTATCAGGTTTCTGTGTTGCGTTATAGGTTTTTGATTTTTTTTTTTTTACCATATTCTGTACAATTCATTTGCTTGTTGCCTTGTTACTTGCTCTGATTTTGCTCATTTTCGTGGCAGTGATCGCAGCTGGGAAACTGTTGGTCCTACGTGCCCTTACCGCTGCACTCTGCCCATGCACATTCACAAAAGAACCGTTGAACTTTTCCACAGCCGCCATCTCGATCAAGCCTCAGCCGGCACCTATCCCTTCTGTGGCTTGCACAGGTCAAAGGCCTGTCCAAGCAGAAGTTTCTTGAGAAGTCTTCAACAGGTCTTCAGGGGATTGAATTGGATCAGGAACCTGTGTGGCCTAAAATAGCAAATGTTTAAATCGGTTTAATTATTTATTACCTCCTCCACCGAAGTGAAGGACGGTTAGTTTTCACCCCTTTCGTTGGGTCGCCAAATAGGGAACCCTTATTGTCATAATCGTCTGTTTGTTTGGATGTTTGTTCGTTTGTCATCAGCATAATTGGTAGTAAACGTGGGGATTTTTGACCCAAACTCGGTGTAGGTACATCTTATGACCTTATGTGCTTTGGAAATTGTGATGTGTTGCTAGGGACGCTTTGGTTCCCTTGCAACAACCGAAAACCTTAAATCGCGTTACCGTTCACGCGAATCAATTCCGAAAGCCATTATCCATGTTGGGTAGAAATTTGGCCACGCAATGATCTACAGGTAACTGCCTCATCAAATAATTTTCCGTTTTTGAATGATGGAATAGTTTACCCCAGCGCACCCCTAAATTAGGCGTCATGCGCGAAAATTGGCCGGAAAATTGAAGGCCCCCTTTAGCGCACCAGGTGAGTGCACATAAGAAATGAACCGTTGCAGTCATGGTACCTCAATGAGATACTCAAACTTGCCTCAGGACATATGACCGATTTCGCTTAGGTCGGGTCAAAAGCGTCAATTAGTGCAAAACGAAAATAATGTGAAGCGTGGAGGTGCCTTCGCGCCCAATGCTACTCCTTCCTAGGTTGATGTGCGGATGGTCCATGAAAATTTTCCCACTAATCATCTGGAATGCATTGTTCACAACGATCGAGCGGATTTTTCGATTTAGATCTTTGCTTCAACCCACAGCACCCCCTCAAACGTTTGGGGAATTTCGTTTCAAAAACGCATTCGGTACTTTCATTCAAATTGATACTGAGTAGTTATCATTAATGAACTCTATTATATTGGTATTTTATAATCTTAAGTGATTCTCTATGCCGCTATATTGACATTCCATTTTTTTTCTAATATCTTAGTTTCCAAATGGTAACCCTCTCAACTTGGGTGTTCCGAGGGCCATTGAGCATTCCCGCTGAAAATTCAAAATACACTAGCTCCAAGACCGTATGAACGAATCGAGATCTTTACATGCTTGTAGACCGTAAGAGCTACTACAACTTTGCTCATTTGCATAAGACCTAATCTCGAGTTAGGTCAGGGGTCAAAGGTCAATGAGTGCAATTTTTCGGGCAAAGATTGACCATTCAAATCCCCCTTGCTCCGTACACGGGTTAACCTATACGATGAAAGTTCATAGGTACAGAGTACTCAATGGGTACTACAACTTTGCTCAGGGACATATTACCTATCTCGGCTCTAGTCAGGGGTCAAAGGTCAATGAGTGCATTGTTCGGCAAAGACCATTCAAGCCCCTTTGCTCATTACACGCGCTGTTAACCAATTTTTTGATTGCAATTCGTAAGTACTGTAGGAGATAGATAACTCAGATCAGGGGTCAAAGTCAAATCGGTGCTCGGCGACCCATGGCCGCCTACGGCTTGTCTGTTTGTTGTCTGTTTGTGTTACAGAACTATCTCAATAAGTTAGTCGACGGATCTGGATGAAATTTTGTGAAGTTGGTTGTGTGTGACAAGAAGAATTGATTAGATTTATGGTTGAAGATCGGACTTCTGGATTCGACTACTAGAATTTTTAACTGGCTTCGTTCACCATTGATGATACGGGCTCTAAAAATGATATATATGCGACGATACTTCAAAAGTTTGCGACGGATTTGGACAAAAGTTGGTGGATGAGTTAGTTTGGCAACAAGAACAAGCCGATTCGATTTTGGTTAAGTCCAGATCTAGATTGGGCCATCAGTGGGATACAAAACGTAAACTATTCAGGCATGTGGAGGTATGCGCCCACGGTTCCGTTCTAGTTTAAATTTGAAGTGTACACATGAAACATTGTAGAGCACAAATCACCTTCTTAACGCTTTCACGAACAAGTTTGTCGTACTTGAGCTGTTAAATTAAGGTGGTGTATAAAAGTGCTTCAATAGCGCTAAATTCAGAATGTTTTTTTGACAAACTTTAAAATCACTATCTATTTCAATGAAATATATTACGCTGAACACTGCTGCGGCGTAAACCGTATCTATGAACTCCTTAGTTTTGTGTGGCCGCCGTCCTCCTAACGCTGATATCAAAAAACATGAAGTTCTCTCAAAATCCCGACCTTTGTCTCAACCTTACCGTTTTTCTTGTGAGCACTATCATTGGAGTTTGGTTTTGTTATTGTGAAGCTATATTTTTTTTTTTGTGAAGAATCCTCCAAATGCTTTTAAACTCATGTAAAATACCCCGCCCGCTCAATCCTCCCCCTTCTCACCCGAACCCGACCGATCGTTAGGTGACCTCTTGGCAAAATGATTTTTTGTCACCATGGCATTCCAGATTGATATGCGGCTCCTCGAGTATTATACGGGTGTTGTGACATGGTTTAGGTTTGCCTCAGCCCATACACTCAGAAAAACCATTTATGGAAATTGTGACAAGGTGGAGTAGCAGGAGCGCTGTTGTACTCAATATAATTCAACTCGTAATGTTTACGTCTTCTCCAAACCCTCCGATTTTATTTGGGGCAAGATCAAATTCAATGAAAGGTTGTCATTTGATCAAGCAATGCTTTTATCTTTTCTAGTTAAAAACAACTGACTTTTATTATTTTACTGAACAAAGTTATTGTTAAATGTACTGATATTAGGTTATAACTATGGAAATGAAAATGTATTTCCATCAAATTGGATCTAATTATTGTCAATTTGCTTCTACCTTGTTTGTTTGATGCTCAATTTGCCTTTTACAACAATAAGGGACAAATGAAAAGCAGATGAGATACTTATGGTGTGCTTTCATTGGCCTGTGTTTTTTTATTATTAAAAATCGATATTTATTTGAAGCCAAGTACTGAAGATGTGAACAGGGGTTCCTGAGGTGATATGGATCAGAGGCGCATATAACGACCAGACCAAACCCTGACACCTGGAAAGGTAACACATCTTGTGGCTGCAGCTCTGAAAAATCCCACCAGGCTGCATGGTCTGGCAGTCCAGATTCTTCATCTCCGAGTTTTATTCACATTCTCGCCTCCACCTTCATTGCACGTGTTTGGCGCTCCGATTTTGTGCTCTACGTAGGGGAGCTTCGTCGTCACTGCATGAAGTCTTGCCCTGGAGAGCACCTTCGGCGTACTTGCTGCAGCCGAGAGCAAAGGGACATATGAAAACAGGCTATGTTTGATACACGCGTGGGTTAGTATGATCATGTATTATATTTCTGAGATAATCAAGAACCATTTGGCCAATTAATTGCATCATCTATTGCTAAACTTAACATTTGCTATGGACCCAACTTCAGGTGCCCACTTCATATTTGGAAGAGTGTAAAATGCTCTACAGATATGAGTCATAGTTGTGGAAGATGGTTGAAAAAAATACACTTTTTTAGATAGTTCAATTGTTTGCTGGACACAGGTGACGGTGATACAGTGGCCTGTCATTCATGCGATTTTGGGATATGAGACTGCTTCTTCGTTTCTGTTGGCACTGCTTTTGCATCGGCGCCGAACAAGAGGTGGATAAAATTAATTGTGAAAAAGTTACAAAAATGAGCACCTGATACAGTCTAATCTATCTATCTATTAGTATATACTATCTATCCATCTATCTTCGAATCTGGTTATAAATGCAACTTGCCTGATTGTGGTTATGAATGGGACTAGAACGTCCGTAAACCACAGCACGTATAATGCAGGGAGAACGCTCATGTAAGAGCTCTTGGTATCGGACAGTAGCAGCAGTGCTTTAAACATGTTGATGTTCACCGAGTTTCGATTTATGTGCATTTTTCTTGACACACTCGTGGTGCTAGGCTTTCAGAGTCGTTGGGTTCGCGCACCTTACGTGGAAATATAAAATAACTATAACAAAAACTTTAAATTATGCAATCATTCTGACGTAAATTACTTTCCGTCGATTTATTCACAGAAACCTAAGAAATCTTTAACAGTTGGTGAATGTGCAAGAAATATAGGACATTCCTACAAACTCATAAATATGCCATACTCTACCGGGAACTTATTCCCTGACAACAGCCCGGTCTGTAACTGGGTTATCTGTTGTCTATATGTATTCCCATTTGTCGCACCAGATCGAAGCACCTCCAGATCCGGAGAGAGACAGTCTAGACAGAGACAGTTTGAGAGATTTCATTCAGTGACTGCTGCTCGAACAGAGGGATTTGGTACTACACGACGCAATGTGGAGCTTCATCTGCAAAAAAGGAAAGAGAGGTTTTCGTGGAACATCCGAAGAGGTCATTACAGTATGTCAATGATTTCTTGGGAGATGCCGGTGTGATAAATGGAACACCAACAGCAGGTTCGAGGGATTGAAATATGAAAGGCAATGGTCGAAGAAAAGATAAAAGGGAGGGGATGGGGACATTTCGAGATGGGGAGGCGGTGAGGGAGGGGGTGGAGGGGAAAATGCAAATATTCAAGATGACAATTTACGTATATCGCTCCGCGCGAGATTTGAAATCCAGGCTAGACAGCTGGTGCCGAGTGGTGGCGTACCTATAGATTATGCATCCTTCCTGCTGGGAGATGCCAACAAGATCACGCTGCAGCCAAGTTCATGTCATAATGCCATCGTCATGGACCTTGGTTACGTTGTAAAGCCTTAATACTCAAAAAGGTTCCACACGAGTCTGAGCTGTGTTCGTTTTGATGAGCCTGAAATGATTTTTTATTTTTCGGCACGTTTACTCTAAAATAATGACAAAGTTTATTGTTTTAATGCAAGCTCGATGATTCAGACTCGGTGGTGTAATGTTACTTTGGTGACCATAATGGTTTACAATCGGAAATGAACTCGGTGACCGGAGTCATCTTTTGCATGTCATTTAATCTTGGTGATTCGCTCCGAATTGAAAGTTTGTTGATTAATACCTGAATTGATACCTGATTAATACCTAACTCTAAAACCCCAACTAATCCTTTTCTGAGCTCCGTGCGATCTATTTGCTCAGTTTGCTGCTCCCCTTGGCAGCGCGACTCCGGCGGTCGTTGTTTATAAAATATAATCGATCCTTTCCAGACGTCGAATTGAAATTATCACAAACCACATCCACTGAGCATATATTTATTTTTGATATAGTGTTCATCCATTCATCGTCATCGTCAACAAGTCTCAAGTCTGAGTCGAGTCCGCAAGTCACAAAATTCGCTACTGGAGTCAAGTACTGAACTCGAGTGCACAATCTCTGCGTTCCAGGTATTAGACAGCGAGGGTTTCAGGCAAATGTGAAATGCATTGAATCCGTGGGACTGAAAATAAAACTTGTTGTGCCTTAACGTTTATTGTGAGGCATTCCGTTCAAGTGACTTTTGAACGCTAGATGCATGTGGTGTTTATGTGTTTGTTAGTGCCTGCATTGTAAATACATGGGTATTCTGTCATATTTGTACTTTTTATGAGCTGAACTCCATTAATGTCTTGACTGGACCCAGTTGTTGGTCTTTGTCGTTACTGACAAGGGCATTCATGAAAGACCATTTCCATCAAATGTGTAGTCTCACATCAGTTCAGCTTGTATTATCTGACTGTTAAATTAGCTGAGTTAAAGAACAAAACATTTTATGGATTCTGATTCCAGGTAAACCTGTGGCTGTGACACACGCACGAGGCACATGGCATGTCGCATTGTATTGCCTGAGTGGCAAACCCAGAGTACGAGGTCTTATTATTACACCATGAAAGCACAAGGTAAAGGTAAGAATCCAGCTCTTGCATGCCAAACGGGCAAGTTGAGTGAGGAGTGTTACGTGTTTCATAAAGCATAACATTCTCTCTGCTAATCCCACATCTCTCTGATCTCCTGTCTCCCTGTCTCCCTGTCTCCCTGTTCTACTGTCTACCTCTCTCTCTCTCTCTCTCTTGTCCTCCCTTGCTATAGTAATTATATGCCCCCCTCCCAATACAGTGCAGCACCTCCTCCCCCACCTTTCACTCTGTATCTTGATGTTGTCTGGAGTGTGTACTCCCGGGCGGTGTTTGTCTCCGGACAGCATCCGACTGTGTTTGTCTTCGGTCACGTCGGCGGTGTTTACGTTCTAGCGGGAGTTGTCTCTGGAACACGGTTCGGACGGGAGCTTTGTCTTTGACGTGTTCGGACGGGAGTTTTGTCTCCAACATGTCCAACCGTGTATGTCTTGGGAAAGCTTGGCTCCTGGACGCGTTCAAGCGGTGTTTATGTCCGGACAGGAGTTTGTCTCCACAGTGTTCGACTGGTGTTGTTTCGGGAAAGCTTGGCTCCGCGATGTGCCAAGCGGTGTTTATGTCCGGATGGAAGTTTGTCTCCGAGACGTGTGCCGACCGCGTGTTTAGTTTCGGGACAGCTTTGGCTCTGGACGGTACAAGTCTGTTTATTTCCGGATGGGAGTTATGTCTTCATGGACACGTCCGGGCTGTGTTTGTTCTCCAGACGTGTCCGAGCGGGAGTTTGCTTTCGGACGTTACCGGAGGACTTTGTCTTGCGGGCATGGTCTGGATGGATTTTGTTTTCGGCCGTGTCCGGTCAAAGTTTGTCTTTAACGGGAATTGCCTCGGACGCGTCCGGCGGTGTTTGTTTCTCCTGACGTGGTTCCGGGTGTGCTTTTGTCTGATGGGAGTTTGTCTCGATGGGGCCGGACGGGAGTTTGTCGATCGGATGTGTCCACCGGTGTTTGTCTCTGGAAGAGCTTGGCTCCAGACGCGTCAAGCCGGTGTCGTCTTCTTGAACATGTCCGAGCGGTGTTTATGTCCTGACGGAATTTGTCTCCAGACGTGTCCAACCAGTGTTTGTCTGCCGGAGAGCTTGGCTGCAGACGCGTCCAAGCGGTGTTTGTCGTCCATACGCGGTCCGCCTGTGTTGTCTCCGGACGTGTCTGGCCGGTGTATTGGTCTCTGGACGTGTCCGGACCGGAAAGTTTCTCCGCGATGTGTGCCGACCGCGTGTTTGTCTCTGGAGAGCTTGCTCGGAACGTCAAGCGGTGTCTGTCTCTGAACGTGTCCCGAGCGGTGTTTATGTCGGATCGTTGTTTATCTTCAGACGTCGTCTGATGGGAGTTTGCTCTGGACAGCTTGGCTCCGGTGCATCCGCGCTGTGTTTGAATCCGGACTTGTGTTCATCCCGACATTTCCCGGGCCGGTGTTATGTCTCTCGGGTATGTTAATCAGTATTAACCGGTAGAAAATGGATTTCAGACATATTTTGTTTCCATCTTCACTGTTATTTATGCAGAATCATTTTGATGAACATTATGAATCGTAATTAACGCTCCACAGCACGTTTGTCTTCCCTTCCTCTCACTGTCTTCCCTTCCCCCACCCGTCTCGCTCCACCTCCTCTCTCTCTTTTCCCCTCACTCACCCTACCCCCCTTCCCTCTCCTCCACCCCTCTTTCTCTCCCCCTTCTTCCCCCCCCCCCTCCTAAGATTCCCCGTCAGCGAAGCACATATATATGTATGTAATGTATGTATATGTTTCTTTCTATTACCGCGCACCATTACAGGTCTTGCTCAGATTTGCCACAAGGGAAGTCTTGCATGCGAGATGCAGGAAGTTCATCTGATAAGGTTATGGGTTGAAAAAGCTTGGGACTCCTTTATTGCATATCCATGCAGAGATTTAGCTTCCTGCAGTTACGAGGCAAGGTTTGGCAGAATGTTCGTCTTAGCATTTGCTTGTGGAAAGCAATAGTTTTGTGAGATGTACAGTACAATATCGGGGTGAGCATGCAGACGTCTCATATTTGTCTGTTTGGACAGATCTGTGACGTTAGATTGCCAGACCTTTATATTATGGTCGACCACAAGGTTTGCAGAGGTGGAACTTAGCCACGAAGGATTACACACTGGTGGAGGGGGAAAGGGACAGCGCTGACCAGAATGGGGTGTGTAGGGTGGGTGAGATGGGACAATTTTGTTTTTGATCTTAAAAGTTTAACTTCATTTACGCGAGATGACCACCGTTCCTCATATCATCTGATAGAAGGCCTGCGCTTGAACAGCTGTCTGTTTTGTTCTGTTTGATTCTCACGTGCAAACAAAGTGTTCGGAAACTATTTGAAAAATATATTTGTGGATTTTTTTTGATCATTGAAGCTTTCTTGTTCCTTCGGAACACATCCTTGTTAAGATCTGGCATTACTTTAATTCTTTCGAAACAATAAAATTGTGTGAGAAATTTTATATTATGCTGACGATAACTGCAAATAATGAAACCAGTACAACCTCTACTTTTTGTGATCCTCATCTTTCACTTGAAACATATTTGGAGAGAGAATTTCTGGGATGCCCATTCGGCGACTAGTGTATTCTCATAATACCGCGAGCCAGGTATATTGCTGAGCGATAATACCTCATATCATCTTTCAAACTGGCGCAGCCAGAAAACAACCACCACGAGGCCGTCCTTCGCCTTCTCGCGTGCCCGTACATGCGTGGCCGATAGTGCAAACAAAAAAAAAAAATAAACTTTCAAACGCTGAGCCAGAAACAACCATAACAGGCCCGGTCCTTCACTCTCGCGTGGCCGTTTACGTGCAACCCCCCCCAAAAAAAAACTTTCAAACAACCACCACAGGCCGGTTCCTTCCACTCTCGCGTTGGCCGTCGTGCGTGCGCCGTGACGTGCAAACCCCCCCCCCCCCAAAAAAAAACTTTCAACAACTACACAGGCCGTCCTTTGCTTAGTAAACGACGACTGGATTGGGGGCATTGTGTTTATCTATAAATGCGCATAAGAATCGAGGAAATTATAATAGAATACAGTAATTTCATCACAATCCGGAAGTGTGCGGCCTGTACGGAATTTCACATGCATCCACTAATTATCGCTGTGGCATTGAAGTAACAAACTGCTGTGATACTTGCAACACAGAGTTAATTAAAATCAAAATTAAAATCAAGTTTTACCTCCCTGTCTTTGCTTGCCGATGACATTCAGCTGCCATTGACCATTGCCACTCCTACGCACGGTAACTTAAAGGCACCACCCATGTAACCGGCACGGCACGTGACAGCAATCGTCGGCCAGCAAACGCACTGGCTACCGCAGCAACGTGTCCTTATCAGTTGGTTGTGTAAATTAAATGGCCAAACTTTGGGAAGCACTTGTCCGATAATATCAAACCTTGAAAAGGCACATACCACCAGCGGTCCCCAGCAATATAGCTGGCAATTTCAATGAGATCGGACCATGGTTGTCGAAAGTAACACGGCCACACAACACACTCACACACACACACACACACACACACACACACACGCATTGCTGATTATAGATAGATAATGTTTTCATTACTGAATTGTTCGAATCTCCTGGTTTGAACCCCCTTACATTGCCGCTGGTCGACGGAACAGGCAGGCTGGTGTGAAAGAATGGCGCATGTTTTTTGGCAAGGCCAAGCAAATCTGCCGGAATTCACAAGCAGTCCCGTGACAACTTTAAGGCTTACAGAAGGTGGCGCTGGCTATATACCACACACTAGCCAGGTAAACCATGCTGCTTGTCCAATATGTTAACACTTTGTATGAAGTGTTACTGCATCTAACTTTGGCAGTTCCTGCAAGTTTGCACTCCCTGTCGATACTTTCTAAGCCATCTTACAACTTGCAGGTTGAATGCACTCCGATCCCATTATAATCGTGAAGCCAAATTATTGCATGTGCTTCGATTGTAAGACTTCAAGTAACTTGGGCTATTCTAAGATTCGGAAGATGGCGGATCTGACTGCCAAGAGTGTGGCTCTACAGCGGAGAGGAGATAGAAGAGAATTATGTTAAACACAATTTGTAATTCCGCAAGCTTAAAAAAAATGTTCTCTGTATTCGTTCTTCAATATTATCATTTACTTTCTTTTTAGTTTCCGTCGTGTGGTATTTCGTTGGATAATGATTATTTGTGAGCGAAAACTTTATATGAAAAGGTGTGTGTGCGTGTGTGTAATTCATAACTTCGCTCAATGTATTTTTACAAAGGTTGTTGTCATCCTAAATAAGGAAAGTTCTCTGGGTATGTACTTGGTCGGAGCCCCGCTAAATTCGCGGGAGGGTATGTTCCTGGAAAAATGCTGGCGAATGTCGGGGCATGACAAAGAACAAATCAGGCGACACAACGTAACACAGGAACAGCAGAGAGGTTGGTGAGCGAAGCAAGGGAGGAGATGGTGGGTACAGAAAAGTGAAAATAGGGGTGTAGTTTACAAAAGCGTTAAGGGGAGGCAGAGTGGTGCAAGCCAAGGTGCTACAATGCGTTGTGTGTATTATTGTATGTCGGCATCAAGGTGAGTTATGTCATTGTAAATGAGGATCATTGCTTTCTTTGGAGAAAAAAGAAAAAAAAGTTTTAGTTTCATTCCAAGAAGAATATTTTGCAGCATGATGTGAAAGGTAGATTAAGTGTTCATTAAAGCATACATTCTTGTCCCCCATCTTGAGATCCAATTGGTAAACATTTTGACGTCACTTTGTTTAACTCCTTGCCGAACCAAGACTTCAATTGCGTTGACATGATGTGCATTATTAAAAGTTTCCTGATGTTTTTAAAAAAATAATGTTTTATTTACTACTTTGTTGTTAATATTAATGCAGGGTTGCAAAGTGCGTTGTTGCCATTGTAGCTTCACAAAAAGAGATGAAGCGGTGAGCTGATGATGAGCTTGGTGATTGCCACGAAGCTGATCAAGACACAAGCTCGCACGAGGAGGCTGGCAACAAAATGCGCATGGAGTTATGTCACAAACAGGCTGGGGCAGCATCTGTGGGCATGGGTAAGATGGTATATTTTAAAAACATTGAGCACAAGAAGTACGCCATGATATCTTGAGTGCTGCTGATTGGTTACATTTTCAGTGGAAAAACGACACAAATGTTCCAGTATTCAATGAACAGGTTGTGTGTGTCGTGTGTGTGTGTCTGTGTGTGTGTGTTTTGTTGATGCGTTTTTTTTGCTTGTATTAACATGCTGCTGTGCAATTTTGATTTGTACTCCTCCATTGCATCATTGATATTTTACAACCATTATTCTCATTCGTATTTACTTATTTTGTTCATTGGGACATTAATGAGTTATGTAAACTGAAGCTGTCCCTGTTAGAGTGCCAAATATTTCTCCGTTGGCAAAAATTGCCACTCGCAAAGCCGAAGCCTGATGGGTTTGTCCAATATCCGGGCGCGAAACGCGATGGAGGTTCTGCAGGATGAACCAGTTCACCTGTCTTCCAGTAAACATCTGCAGTAACGACATTGGTTTTACATAACACAAACCTGTCAGGCTTTCCTTACTCTAACTAAGTTGGTGATTGCCGAAAAGCTAAAACATCACTCTTTCAGATAACACTTTTACGCAAACAATTGCTACTGCGAGTTATGTCAAAGTAACAGCAAAGAAACGTGTGGGTTTTTTTGAATTCCATGGTGAGAGGCAGGTATTATATTAAAGACATCCATTGAAATAATAAAAGAATGGAGAGTCAGTTGAATAGAATTGCAAAATAAACCAAGGCGTTACGAATATCCTGCCTGACACGGGTACTTGCCTCTTTCCTAGCTTCTCACGTTCCAGTCACCTCACTTCAATCTCCACTAAATACAGTTTTATTCTTGCTTGACTGTCTTGATTCTACTCATCTGACATCACCATATTTTTCCATTGCCAACTCTGATGCAAAAACTTGAGAACATGGAATAAAAAACCATTAAGCAAATTCATTCGCATAAAGCAGAACATTGTCCATGACAACATTTTAAATGTGTGTTGAAATTCTAATGTCAATTTACAGCTGAGAACAAAGATACTTTGACGAAATAAGATGAACATTAGTCAAAACAGAAAAATGACATGATGGAAGAGACTCAGAATATGTCGGAAACTAGAAGGGCACTCGGTGGAGAGCACACCTCCGCCAACAAATGCCTGCATCCACGAAAACAATCGGGCCCAATACATTTTTGAAAATCGTGCCATATACAGGACTATATCGGATTTGTGGCCTGTATCTCTCAATGGTTAAGAATTACTTATTGAAATTAAATAATTCTCGTACAAATTCTTCCTGTTACACCCCCAACCTGTCCACCAAGTTTCATCCGATCCGTTCCACGCACTTGTTGTGATAACGTGTTATATATCGGTTTCGCTAGAATCACTTTGAAAAATCATCGGTATCCGCATGCCGTATTATTCACAAAATCAATCAATTTGTCCTTGCATCATACCAAACCTGTCCACCAACATTTCGTCCAATCAGTCACAACTTTTTGAGATATCGTGCTATAAATCGTTTTTGGCCTCATCTCTCAAATGGTGAAGAATCACTTAAAAAAATCTAGTAGTCTGAGATACGATCTTCACCAAAATCTAAGCAGTTTGTCTTTTCACACACCGAACTTGTCCACAAATCTTCATCCAGATCCGTGCACACTTTTGAGATATCTTGTACACAGCAGGCAGACAAACAAGACAGAAAGGGGGCAACCTCCCCCCATGTGTATTGTGAGCTACGTGATTCGTTTGTTGAAACCACCTCACTCCGTCTATCCTCAAGTCTCGCTCCAACACGTTTGAAAAACATAAACCTCATTTCATCTTCGGTGGCGGAGGTAAAAGAGATGTACTTCTCTTCTATTGGAAATTTCGAAGGTGACTTGCAACCGAGCAGCAAGGCGCGTGTACAAGATGCAATTTTAAAAATAACAATAAATACAAAGCGCAGGGAGGTTGAATATTCCCTGCATGGTGACCATGCTTGTAGAGCAAAATGATGTGTTCATTTCCATCCAGAGGCATGTCTCATACATAAAGAAGATATCATGTAACACCTGACGCTCATCCAAGCTTCAGACTGGGCACGCTCACGAGGCTGGACGTTGAAATGAAACGTCTCAGAAGATATAGAAGTGGTCACATTTGTACATTAGTTGTTTTAATAGAACGATTTCTTGCTAAGAAACATCATAATCTTCCAGTCTTCTTTGGATATTCCAATTAAAATAATTCCAAACCCATCATTTTGATGGTTCTTTTATGCGAGTTTGAATATAATATATAATTAAATGTTCCTTTTCAGGTTCAAAAATGCATTTGCAAGATTGCAAAAACGTTCGGAAAATGGTCGATGATCAAGTTTTTTATTCATAAAAATTTAATCCCTCATTTAAATATTTCAACAATAACCGGCAAAATAAAGTTCAGAACGCCAGTGCAGCTATTTTATACCCTCGTCAAAGGAGAGAGGGTCTTGCGTTTGGGTCCGTTGTCTGTTGGGTCGCCGAAATAGGTGACCCTTATTTCAGTAATCTGTCTGTTTGTTGGATTTTGTTTGGATGTTTGTCGTTTAGTTCATCAGCCATTAATTGTTAGTAAAACTGTGGTGCGGATTTTGAGCCAAACTCGGGTGGTTTAGGTACCTCTTATGACCTAGTAGCCTTTGGAATTGTGGATGGTGCTAGGACGTCTTGTTCCCTAGGCAAACAACGAAAAACTTCAAAATCGGTACCGTTTCACGCAGACATCAATTCCGAAAGCCATTATCCCACGTTATGGTTATGAAATTTGGACGATGATTACAGTGATGCTCTATCAATATATTCCGGTTTTGTGCCATATATGGAATATTACCCAGCGCACCTATACAATGAGCTTATGCGCGAAAATTGTGCGAAAATTAACGGCCCCCTAGCGACCAGCTGTGAGTCGCATCGATACGAATGAAAACTTTGCACGGTTCATGGTACTCAATGCCAGTACTACAACTTTGCCTCAGGACATATTGAGCCTATTTCACTTAGTCAGGCGGTCAAAGGTCAATTAGTACAAAAATCGATAACTATGCGAGAGCTAGGAGGGTGCCTTCGCCGCCAAATTGCTACTTCTCCTAGGGTTAGTGGTCGGCATGTCATGAAAAATATAACAATTATCAGTAGAATACATCGTGCACCAACGATCGAGCCGGATTTTCGATGGTAGATCTTTGTTATTTGCACCACAGCACAAACCCCCTCGAACTTTGGAGATTCGATTTTCAAACCGCATTTTCGGTACTTTTCATTCAAATGGATACCTATAGTTATCAGTAGATAGAACTGGATGAGATATTTGATATGCATAATCTTAACGGTGATTCCCTATCCGCTATATGACATCCATTTTGCTCATATATCTTTATAGTTTCCATTGCTTCCGGCGGACCCATCGCCGCCTACCGGCTGTCGTGTCTGTTTGTCTGGTGACACAGAACTTTGGTATTTCTATCTCGCAACCTGCTTGTAGTGGACCACCTTGGAGTTGGAGAATTTCACTGTCGAGAGGGAAGCTCGACGCATGTGGATGTTTTTCAATTAAAATATCGGACGACGGTACATATCGGTCACGCTGCTGTTGGTAGGTGCAGCCATGGTTGCGGAAGATACGGAAAACTTTGGCCGTATCCTAACGCCACCCAAGTCAAAAAATTGAACTTGCACACGGCAAGTACTCCTCAATGGGGAATAAGTTAATTAAAAAAAAAAAAAATGATGTCAGAGGTGCCTTCGTTATGATGTTATAATTGCATATGTAGAACGCTACATCTGATCAGTATGAAAATTTTTGAGGGTCATCTCGAGATAAAATGGTCCATCGAAAAAAAAAAAATTGACGTCATCGGTCATGTGATTCGGCAGCCATATATATGTATATGTATTTTTAAAACCTTTAAAAATCTTCTTCTCTCAGGTAGCTAAATAGATCGAGGCAAAACTTTATACGTGTGACCGCCTATCCACGAGGAACAAGAAGTTCACACACATGACATCATAGGTTACATGGTTTGGCAGCCATATTTGATTTACCCTCAAACCTATAAAAAATATTCTTCTCCAGAACAGCTGGACAGATCGAGGGGAAACTTCACACACATGTTCCCCAAGCCATGGATGTACAAGTTTGTTAAGGAATAATTGATAGGTCACATGGTTTGGCAGCCATATTGGATTTAAGAAAAATATTAAATTATGTTTTCTCTGGAACTGCTTAATCAATCGACGTGAAACTTCACAATTATGATCTAGTAATGATGGTAAATACAGGTTTTAAATTTAAACTCGAGCGGATGCGTGGTCTGGTTGCCAGAATTTTTTAATTGTTATTTATTTATTTTGAATGAGGCTCACTTGGCTGTACCTGGATGGGTTTGAGGGTTGTGGAGTAGCAGCTGAAATGTGAATCCTATCCAGGTTCCTCCTGATGACTTCATCTTTGCTTTTTGTTTGTTTGGGTTCCTTCTGATTACTCCAATGCAGGACTGTACCCATTTGGTTTTCCGTTTAATTTGAATTGAATTTATTTTAATCCCATTCTGAATTCAATTGAATAATAATTAAAAAAAAGTCATCGGTTCGGGTCAGGTGTCCAATCAAAGCGGGGTTGCATCAAAGCAGGACGTCTTGGTACCCGGTCATCACAGCAATTATAAAGTGGCAGTTTTAATTATGCCTCTTATTAATTACATAACACACCAGTACATAAATGGCGCACAAAACACACCACACAAAAAAGTCCTGGCGAGGGTCTGCAATCTCTGATTGCTGTTTTTCTTGTTTTTAATTGTGTTTATGCAAATTATGGCTATGAAAGAAAGAAACCCATGATGTCGTTGTCGGTGTCACTTTGGTATCATTTGTGCTTTAGCTGTTTTCAGGATCGAGTTGTCGGTTAATAAACAGTCTACTCCACTAGTTTCCATTTGGAAACTGGTGAGGAGGGTGGCTGGGCACACTGATGGAACAAAAAAACAAGATCCATTAAAGGGTGTATGAGCTCACTTAAGAGCCATCGGCCATCCATCAAACTCAGCAGTGATTGCTACTTGTGGACGGACTACGTTCCCAGCCCAGTAAGGCAGTTAGTCTGGGAGATGGATCTCTGAAATACAAAGCTCTCTTCCAACTCGCACAAGGCCAGCGTGGAGGGGTCGGCCTCAGCCAGCATAATGAGTACACCAGAGTCGATGGCCTCCAGTCCCCAGCAGTTCCGAAGCCCTGGACAAACATGGTGGCTCAACCACACAAGCATCAGGGGTTGCTAAGAACTCCTTGGGTTCATACAGGCCATCGCTAGAATCTAAGAGTTGCCACATACAACGGTAGATCTCTACGAGGAGACGACCAATTAATTATTAGAGCATGAGGAAGAACTTGAAGGAGTAGACTGGGACATAATATGACTGAGTGAAGTTCGAAGGCAGGGGGAAATATTTGCTGAGCTAAAGAGTGGACATAATTTTTACCACATAGGTATGGACAACAGAAGCTTGGTGGGAGTAGGATTCATGATCTATAAGAAATGGATAAAGCACATAACTGAAGTCAAAGGTATCAATGAGAGACTGGCACAGATTACACTGAAACTAAATAAGAAATACAGCAACAAAAAATATCCAGGTGTATCCCCCTACATTAGCACGTGGAGACGAAGAGGTAGACAAAATGTATGAAGAGTTAAGAAAAGTCCAGATGGACAAACAAAAAACGAGATCGAGTTAATCTTTAACAAACAAATTAAACATTTATCCAGATAGTCTAGGACCTGGCTTAGACATGTATGCACTTAATTTAGGAGAGGATAACTCAACTGTTTTAGGTAATATGACCCCAAGGAAAACTTGGGATGTGTGCCAAAATCTCTATCGCGGACGAACAGCCCGAAATGACCACGCCCTTTTTAAAATCTATGTACCCCTTGTCTATCACTCTATGCACCCTATTACACTCACTCAGCCTGCTTTGATTTATTCATAGCACCAGTGCTACAAGATCCGGAGAGAGAGAGATGAGAGAACGACTTATCCATCCAGGACTGCTATCAACTGAAGGAGAAGTCCCACTCATCTACAATCCTACATGAATGGTGGATTTGTCATGAACACCACCAAGAAAGTAGTGGAGTGCCCTTTGACAGGCGCTAGAGCAGTGCTACATCGCCTGCCAAAGTGAGTGGGGGATAATTGGGTCACCAGAAAGAGAAGCAGTAGTCTGTGGGGAATTATCAAGCATAAAAAAGGCCAGTACGTTGACCTCCTGAAGATGAAGGATGATGTCGAAGGAGAACTCTCATTTCACCACGACTTCAACCCAAGTACTGCAACTAAGATAGTTGGGATG
>JAXMNL010000905.1:7482-21148 GCA_035128595.1 Eptatretus atami
ACAACTGATCATGATCAGCATGGAATGAGATGTTTCCAAATCACATGCTTTAACAAATCATCGTGATAATTATTCCACAGCATTTCGAAGCACAAATATATCTGCTACATCAAGCCATTCAAAGACACTTTACACGATTCACAGTTTGCACATCACTGGGCCGGTTCCCGGTGCCGCACGGGATTTTAAACGGGGTACGGATGGAGGGGCAAAAATGAAACGGCGTCCTGTCATCGAGCCGGCAAGCTGGGAGCAGCATCACATTTATTGCCACATCTGATGTAACTTACATGCTCTAATGGTGGTGACTCTGCCTTCTGACCCAATCTCACCCTCCTCTCCCTATCATTCTCTCTCACATCTCTTCCTGTTCCTACCCTTCTCTCTCTCTCTCATCCACCTCTCTCCCCTCATTAATTCACGCCACCACTCCCCCTCCTCCTCTGTTGAGGGGACTGCAGCATGTATGAATCAGATTCGAAGTGAGCCGGACGGAGGCGTGCAAAGGTCGCTGCATGTGCGAGCATGCATGCATACAGGTCGGCCTTTACCAGGTAGATAAGTGGGTTTTAAATGCTCGCCCCCCCCCTGGTTTTATATATAACCTGGCGGTTTAAAAGAAAATGTTGCTGTTTGGACATGTTTTATCGCCCTTCCCTTCCCCCTTATGCTGCCTTCCCTTTCCCACCCCTCACAGGACATTATCTTCCCCTCACGCTGCCTTCCCTTCGCATCACGCTGCCTTCGCTTCGCATCAGGCTGCCTTCCCTCCACCTCCCCTCATGCTTACCCCCTCCACTCGACACCCCCATGAACATCTCCCAGAAGTTTCCACGTGCTGTTTAACATACCCCATTTTGTGTAATTCTGTACCACCTCTCCGCCCCATCTCCAAAAGTTCCACGACCAAACGCAAGTTGAGAACCCCCGCCCTCCCCCAGCCATGCTGACCTCCTCCCAAACCCCCTGCCCCTCCCCACTCCTCCTCCTCTCTCCCCAATCCTCCTCACTCCCACCTCCTCTTCCTGAGTGCATAGCAATGTTTGGTGAGGCGTCGTTGTGCCCAACCCAACCCCCTTCCTCGCTCTTTCCCCATTCCGAGCTCCCCCTTCCTCACCCATGCTAACTCCTTGCTCTCCCCTCTCACTCTCACCCTACTCCCTCTCCTCTTTCACTCCCCACACCCCTCTCTCATTCCCTCCTCTATCCTTCCACTCCATCCTCTCTTCCTCCCTTTGCGTGTGTGTGTGGGCATGTGTTGTGCGTGTGTGTGTATGTGTGGTCGTGTGTTTGCGTGTGTGCGTGTGTGCGCATGCACACACGAGGTCATGAGCAACAAGAATCCGAACTCGCCAACCAGAATAACTCTCATCCCACGTGGGTTTTTGGGAGAATCCAGGGCACACCCGTGCAGCACCACACGCAGCACGGGATTTGTGGTGGTGGAGGCCCCGGGGACACACACGGTGGTGGAGGCCCTTTGTGCCACCAACGATGAAGAGGCTCTGGTCAGTCAGGTCAGATCTGGGACCTGCTACAGGTACCATGTAAACCTGTACTAACCTGTCCAATGGTCGGGTTGTCGGCGACTAAACCATCTCCCCCACAGGCTTTGGTGAGGAGGGTGTTTGGATATGGACACCCAGCAGTAAAAAAAAACCTGTCAAAGGGCGGAGAGCTCCTTGTGAGCAACGGCCATCCATATCTAGTGCCCAACTGTGTCTGGGAACGTCCTCCTGCAGTTGGGTTACTTTTTTATGAGGTTGGTGGCAGGATTTGCACTCCGGCCACCGTAAAACCCTTCATTCCGCAAAACACACAAACGCAAAAAATCTGAAAACCCACTCCGTGGAGTACCTCCTGTGCAGCTTCCCTTCGCAGGCACCTCACCGGATGCGGGATTGGGCAAAGCCTTCGGGACCCCAATCTTTGATGAAGGAGGGAAACCACGGGTAACCTCCCTGGGTCAGATTGCGGGAGAGTGGTTGTCGGAGTGGTGCTGAGGTGTCGTCCACCAGACGGCGGTCTCCTTGGGTTAACCTGAGGCGGTCCTTCGGGTGGTGCCTGGAATGTCCTATCCCTAAGAGAGGATGATCACCTGTCTCTGTTATCATCTGAGCTCAAGCGTTTGGACATCGGTATTGCAGCACTCTCTGAGGTTCGGAGACCGGATTGCGGCGAGATCATGGTGGGTGGTTACACCTACTATTGGTCTGGTCGCTCTGATGGTTACCATACTCAAGGAGTTGCTGTAGCTGTGTCCAATAAGCTGACCCCAATGATAATTGAGGTAACACCGGTCAACGAGCGTATTATGAGACTAAGGTTTCGTCACTCCTTTAGGTGTCATTTCCTGGTCTCTGTCTATGCTCCGACTGAGGCGAGTGACCTCACCGTGAAGGACACATTCTCACGCCACGCTCGAGTCTGTGGTTGATCAGTGCCCAGACGAGATACACTTCTAGTCTTGGGGATTTCAATGCATCGACTGGAACTGATAGGGATGGTTATGAGATGTGTGTTGGTCCCATGGGTCAGGAACTATGAATCAGAATAGCACTAAGTTCCTTGACTTTGCAAGAAAGTCAGACTTAGGGTGGCTGTTCATGTTTCAGCGCCACAAGCTCATCGCTGACTTGGTATTCCAACGCTGGCGGTGTGGCAAAGGAGATTGACCATGTCCTCGTTGACGGTCGCTGGAGGATGATCCAGAACTGCAGGGTCTACCGGAGTGCTCAGTTCCTCAATACTGACCACCGGCTTGTTGTAGCAACTCTAAACTGCACCTTAAATCCTGGAGAATGTACCATCCCAGCCTAGGCTGGATGTTGGCAAGCTCAAGGATGAAGAGAGTAGCTGAGGAGTTTGAACAGGCTGAGTGGACTTTGGGGTGTCTGGTGCTTTGGGGAGTCCTGAAGATTATGGATTACCTTCAAGACCACCGTCCTTGATGTTGCCGGTGGATGTCTTGGAACTCACCGCAGGGCAAAGAAGAATTTTGTCTCTCAAGGGACACTGAATCCCATTGACGCGAGTCGCAGGGCCAGGCTGAATCTGTACGTGCACTAAGGTGGACAAGGAGGCCTATTGCGAGGAATCTGTGAGGGGGTAGAGCATCACCTGTGGACAGGTGATTCTCGTCCCGCTTACAGGGGAATTCGCGCATTGCGTTCATCCAAGCCCATCCCTCGGAGCACTGCAGTTAGAGCAAGAGGTGTAGGTTCTTAACAGAGGAGTCTGAGTGAAGGCCCGCTGGCCGGTTACTTTGAGCGGTTGTACCAGGCTGATCCACCAGCTGTCGAGTTGGACGTCAATGGTGTTAAATCCCTGTTGCTGACCCTCCAATCAATTGTGGTCACCTTCGCTTGTGGAAACACGGGCTGCGGTGACGTTAAACGGGTAAAGCTCCAGGGATCTGTGGCATCCATGCTGACTTCTCAAGGCTGGTGGAAATGCTGCACTCGTGTCGTTGCATGCAGTTTTGTGCTCTGGGAACACAGGCATCATCCCAACTGATTGGAAGAGGGCCTTGTTGTCCTTCTCTGGAAAGGGAAGGGTGATCGCCAAGACTGCAGACAACTACCGAGGGTGACGCTGCTCTCAGTGCCGGGCAAGGTCTTTGCTCGGATAATTCTTGATAGGGTTCGCCACCATCTGCTTGAGCACCAGCGTCCAGAGCAGTCAGGCTTTACACCAAAGAGGTCAACGATTGACCGTATCCTTGCTTTCGGTCCTCACCGAACGCAGACGAGAGTTTCGGCAGGGGCTGCTTGCAGCTATGTGATCTCTGTAAGCGTTGATCAGTGAATCGGGATGCCCTCTGGAGGATTCTTGGTCTTCGTGGGTGCACCAAAACTGATCGATTGATGCTGAACTCTACTCTGGTACTGAGAGTGCTGTGAAGTGTGGTGGTCATCTCTGACTTATTTCCAGTTGTTATGATTGTGGTGTGTACTGCCCCCACACTTTTCAGCATTGTATGGACTGGATTTTAGGGAGATGTGCGAAAGATCAAGCTGCGGTGCATCTTTGGGAATGTCAAGATCTCGACCTTGATTTCCAGATGATGCGTCATCTTTGCGGAGACTTTAGATATCCTTTTGGGGGCCCTCGAGGTGCTGAATGAGGAGTCGGAGCCGCTGGGATTACGGGTTTCTTGGTCAAAACTAAGATCCAGGCTTT
Source organism: Eptatretus atami (assembly GCA_035128595.1). Lineage (NCBI taxonomy): Eukaryota > Metazoa > Chordata > Myxini > Myxiniformes > Myxinidae > Eptatretus > Eptatretus atami. Next base: position 11,665 of record JAXMNL010000905.1, read on the forward strand.
CAATGACATCTTGGATGCTGCTGTCTGTCTGTGTCCTGTTTGTGGTGAGGATGTTGAGGTCGTGGAGAGATTCACTTACCTTGGCAGTGATATTCATGTCTCTGCTGGCTGTGAGTCAGAGGTCAATAGACGTCTGGGTCGGGCTGGGGAGTCATGGATTCACTGGATCATGGGTGTGGCGCTGCCGTACCTGTGCAGGAGGACGAAAGTCCGAGTCTTCAGGTCCTTGGTGCTTCCAGTCTTGCTCTAGGATGCGACTTGGACTCTGACCAAGGATCTGAGACGGAGACTTAATTCCTTTGGTACCAGGTCTCTCGGAGAATCCTTGGCTATCGCTGGTCGATTTTGTGTCCAACGAGCGGTTGCTGAGAGAGACTCAGATGAGATTTGTTACCTGCATGTCCGTGAGCGTCATGCGGCTGTATGGACATGTGCTCGTTTCCTGACGCTGATCCTGCTCACCAGATTCTCTCAGCGAGGGAGTCTCGTGAGTGGAGGAGGCCAATGGGCCGACCACGGCCTCGTGGTTGCAGCAGGTTGACAGCATCTCAAGGAGATGGGATGGGCCTGGCATCTGCCTGGGGGAGGCCAGACGGAGGCCCCTGGAGTACCGGGGAAAGTGGACGCAGCGACGCCTGTTCTGGCACATGCTCCCCATACCTGACCTGATGAAGTAAATCACTGGTTTTCAAACCTTTTTTAACACCGACCAAAACTTTGATTGAATTTGATTGAATTCGAGTCGTGGAACAATAAGGAACGAGAGTGAAGCGACGATCGATATGTTGTTCTGAATCGGACTCCGCCGACACAGAATAAGGATCCCTCGAACGGGTGAACAACTGACATGGATTAGCGAAACTATTCCACTAGACTCGTCAAATCTTCACCAAAATCGAATCATTTCCTCCGGAAAACGGAATATCACCTCAACATGACCTTCACAACAACAACAATAACAATAGCCACAACAACCACCGCTTCAGAAAGCTTTTCTAGGCCTGAGGCCTCTAACATACTGGGCCTTCTCAAGGCCCGTGACCCTATCGGCCACAACCTCTCGATATATATATATATATATATATATATATTATACCTTGTTTTACACTGAAGGGAAAACTGAAATGGAAGACATTGGGGGTGGAGGCCCCAGGACACGTGTCCCCGTTCCCCTCGGGTAAATGAGGCCTGACGACGACGACGCGCCACGAGCACATGGAATGAAGGAACTCACCACGAGCACACACGAACAGCAGCATCAGGTGGAGTGTAAGGGAAAACAATACCCTCTCCTCGATGAGGGTAAAAATCCGAGCCCCATTGTTTGGCAACACGTCTTGTTCGGAAGGAGAGAACAACGGGAGAGAACACGGTGAAGAGAACAACGGTGAAGACACCAATAAACCCCAAACCCAACACAACAACAAGAAGGAAAACAAATCCACAAACAACACGAGACGGGACAACACCAGGTCGTGTGGAAGATGAAACTGTGACTCTCCTCGTCCCGGGACGCTTTGGTATCGCCCGCTGCTCCTGATTGGTCAAGGGACGCAGCGTGTGTCGTGTGGGCGGAGTTACTCTGCAACTGCGGATCAGAACGAGCTGTGATTGGTCAGATAGTGGAGGCGTGGCGATAACCTCTGACGGATGGTGACGAGGAAGGCGACGCGTTGTGATTGGTTAAACGTCGAGGCCGGAAGGAAGGCTCTCTCCGTCTGTTTAATCACACTCATCACTTCTACTTCATCAATAATAATATTATTTTTTCCACGTCGGGCGTCATTTATATATTACATACAATTCCATCACGATGTATCATATACAACTTGGAGTTAGTAAATGACTTCGCGCTCACAAATGAGATCGCACGTCCTACTCGTCTCGGATCGAATCATTAACGATTTATATAATTATATCCTCAGCTTTGTACAGTTCATGTTTCACTGTCATCCGTGGGACGTTAAAGCCGGTGTCGTGACGTTAAAGCCGTGCGTGACGTTAAACTCGTCGAGTGACGTATGTCCGGGGAGAAATTATTCCTCGAGGAAAAAAAAAAATTAAGTCTTTCACGAACCGGTTGGCCATGCCTGACGTTCAACTGAAGGTGGTCCAGTGATTTGGAATTTGTTCAGTGCAGGAATAACTCGCCCGTTGTTTGCGATGGACACAATGGGATCTTCAACGTAATTACATCAAGATGTCTCCTCCACGTCCACGGACCAAACAATTCTATTCAATACTAACTTTCCATGAAATTCCTCCATCTACCTCCACAAACGTAACAGTAATGTTGTTCGATGGAGGCCTCGAAATGGACCGTGGTCTTCATGTAAAGTATTGTTACGGTGTGGAAATTCGCAATACACCATAAAGGGTCCTTAGATCAGTTATGACGCTAAGTTTATGTGCAGATAGTCCCACCGTTGTTTAAAGGGGAATTTGTGTGATTCATCGGGCTGCGACTCTTTGAGATAGCCGTTTTCTTTTTTTCTATTGTTATTTTGAACAAACCTCCACGCAAGCAACAAGCCGCGTTGAAAACCTCAAACGAAAAAGGGAATCAAAAGAGTTCCCTTTTGGCACGCGGATTTTTCCCCGCTATTTTTCCCGCGCGCTTGGTGTGAAGGAAAGGGGGAAGGCAGCTCCCCCGCCGATTGGTGGAATGAACAGCGTGAGGCGGTCGGGGTGAGGGAACGCCCCTTTTCGAGGAACCTTCTCGAAGGGAGGTGGAGCCGAAAACGGGGAGGAGCCGAAGGGCGGAGCCTCACGCTAATAATAAGGCGGACCGCGCGCGGGCTCACTCTCTCTGTCGGGGTCGAGTGCTTCTCTCTCTTGGTGGTCAGGGTCGAGCTCGCTTTCTCTCTCTTGGTGGCCAGGGTCGAGTCACTCTCTCTCTCTCTGGTCCATGAGCTCTCTATCGGGGTCGAGTGCTTCTTCTTCTTGGTGGCAGGGTCGACGTCACTCTCTCTCTCTTCTGGTCCATGAGCTCTCTCTGTCTGGGTCGTCGACGTCACTCTCTCTCTGGTCCTGAGGCCCTTCTGCCTTCAGTCTTCCTTGTTGGTCGTGGGTCGTGGAAGCACCAGCAGCAACGCCGGAGAGAGCTCGCTGACCACGCCAGGGGCCCGAGGTCAGGCGTGGCTACGCAAGGCCGTGGGGAGTCGACGTCGCGACCTGCCCACCGTCACGCCACGAGGGCGCGGATAAGACCTTCTTCTCACGGGACCCGTTCGGTCCTCCAGGTCCCGTGCCATAAAGGTTTACGAACCCCGCTCTACCTCCCTGCCTATGGGGAGGTTTTCCTTTGCTTTTGTATGACTGCTGTGGCGCCGTGTCCCTATAAGTAGACCTGTGTAAGTGACTGTGCATTGCTCGTATTCGGTGGTAACGCTTTCTATTTGTTTCTTGTACATTGCATTACTTGCCTTGCTTTTGAATACGTGTGTGTTTTATAATAAATGTCCTTATGTGAAATGTATCCCGTTCGTCGTCTTTTTCCCTTTTGAAAGTGCCATCTTGAATCGCGGAATAAATTAGTAGTGGGTTTTGAACACCCATGGTAAAGAAGAGAATCTGATCCGTCGAGTCGGCGATAACACCGCTCGGTTATCACTGTAGCACGGAACGGACCGCTTAAGCGGTTCGTGTCCTAGGCCGACCTGCGGCGAGGTACGATCGCCGGTCGACTACTCGCGCAGGTACTTAGGTAGGTCGAATTTGGCGAGCAACCTATACTGCGCGGCTGGGCAATTGGCACGATCGTGGTGAGGTTAAACCAACCCGTGACTGCTCCTGGCGGTAGTTCCAGAAGGGTCACGACTGAATGTCCGTCCGGTGGGCGACGCGGTTGCGATTGGAGTTACGCAATCGCTCGCACGCCAGGCGGCCAGAATTCGTATAGTTGTTGGTTGGATGTAGTAAAAACATGTTAAACACCGTTAGAATGTAACGAAAACATATGAGGACGTTCAGAATGACTGAATGTTAGAAATTCGTGAATGGAAAGTCAACTCCTTGTAACTCTTCTTGCGTCGCTGTCTCGGGGTTACCTGCCGTAGGTGTGCATTCGCTGTAAATCGGTTTCCATTTCAAGGTTTCAAGCCAGCACAATGCCACACATGTCGGGTCAGGGCGAACGCTGCGGAGAGAGTGAGAGTGTGGATTTATCTATTTTCACATCGATTTAAGGCTCATCGTGACCTTGGACATTATTCTCATGCAGGACAAAGACATTCGTGAACATCATTGAACAATACTTTAATATGATTTACAACACTAAGTACGTGCCCGTAAAAATAAATAAATAAATAAATAAATATTCCAGCCGCGAGCAACAAACAACAACCACACAGGCCGTTTCTTCGCTCTCGCGTGCCCGTACGTGCGTGGTGCGGAAGTTCACATATTACAGTTACGATGATTCACAATTTAGGTTTTAATGGCCAATTATTCAATTAGCGCCAACGTATTTTGCCTTTTCGCAATGTCATCGCAAGGAAAAACAAAAAGAGAAAAGAAGAGAAAAAAATTACTTCCTGGTTCGGAGCATACCAGCATCTGATGTTACCGAAATTTATGCACCGTCTAATATGAAAACGATCATAACTTGCGGCATTGTGTTTATCTATAAATGCGCATAAGAAATCGAGAAATTATTAGAATACACGAAGTCATCACTCTCCAGAAGCCCGTACGTTGTAACCGTAATGGGAACGCGGCTGAGCTTCCTTCCCATCGTCACGCCACCGCAACAACGTGTCTTGTCATTGGTTTGGTAAATAAATGGCCATAACTTGGGAAGCACTTGTCCGATTAATATCAAACCTTGAAAAGGCACATCCTCAGGTTCCCAGCAATATATCTGGCAAGTTTTCAATTAGATCGGACCAGCGGTTGTCGAGAAACAGCGGTCACAGACACACACACACACACACACAACACACACAGCACACAGACACACACCGAGGTTGCTGGAATTATAGATAGATGAGTAGAGAATGGACAAATGCATGTATAATATATGGGTTTGAACCTGAGTTCCAAGTATCATGAGCTTGCAGTTCAAATTGAACTACGACCGAACCATAATTATAGGGAAAGTATAAAGCTGGGGTTACATGAAGTCGTCATCAGAATACTGTATTTACACTTGAAGGAAGCTGGGTGGTACAGATACATTAGTATACGCACTGTCGATGGACTGTAATTGGGTCTGAAGCCAAGAAAGCGTTTGCAAGATGTGTTTTAACATTAATCTCACGCATAACATACACAAAAAAATATCCAATTTTCCCTCCAGGGTTCTAGGGCTCCAACCCCTTTTTCCTCAGGGTTCCAACCCCTTTTTCCCCCGGGTTCCAGGTTCCAACCCCCTTTTTCTTTGAATTCCGTGCACAGCAGGACAACAGGATGATACAAAAACAACAAGCGATGCGGCTGGGATGCCACAGATACCTGCGCAGGTTCTCGTGTCCGCCTGAGAACGACCCATCGCGCTGTCAGACCATTTCTCGTTCTTCAATGTCCTCTTGGAACACCTGGAAAGGTTTGCTTGTGCACCTGAAGAGGGCGCGTGCATACACGAAGCACGACCTTGATTGGCTCTCCGTATTCAGTAAATCACCTGTAATGACATGCTGATAACTGGCAATCATCGAAATGGAATGAAAGAGTGCAGGTATGGTACAATTGGTAATTGGGGTTACCTGCTCACAGTGGTTGACAAGGTGTTGTCCGGTGCGCAGGTGCTTGCGGCGAATACAACAGTTGAAATGCTTTGCCTTTTGGTGCTGATCAAGGTGTGTCCTCGTGGAGAACCTCCCTCTTACAGTACCTGTCTCGTTTCCTTATACTTTGACCGACCTCTTTGAACCTCCTCCTTTCACTCAATCACTCTTCAAGGCACTGCCTGGGGGGGGCGGGGGAAACCCAGCAGCTGCCAGCCAGGTGAGCTTTTCCCGGCGGTGATTTCAGGACGTGTTGGACATTGAAAAGCCATGGACTTATTGGTCTCATGGGTGGTTACCTTTTGCCTGGGGGCGCAAGCAGCACTGCTTGACCCACCACATCCGAATTTCCACTTTATTTGCCTTTGGTGGCTCCAAAACGGACTTTCAAGGCCAAAATGTGGTAGCTTAAAACCTTGTCCAGATTTGAAAGTGCCGACACTCAAAATTTGGGCCTCGAGGTGCTGCGTCGGCTGTGAAAAGAGGAACGTAAAACGCACAAACAAACACAGGAAGTATTTACAAGATCTCAACGTTTTCAATGCACAACAGGAGCTGGAACACAAGAACATAGTTTTTTTTGTCCCAAGCAGCCTGGTACCCCACTCAAGCTGGGTCACTCTGCTCAATATCGGGTATTTAGACTTCAGTAAGCCATCAGAAGATTGATGTTGAAAGCTGCAGCAAAAATTAACCCGAGAGTGCATCATGGCAACGATGGCCAAATGGGTCCGTTTCCTTTTTTGAGGTCAGTTTCTTGATTTTCAGAATGTACAAACACACGTCATGGAGAGAATTACCTTGTGGGGCAGAGGGGAGTGATGCCCATGACTTGACCCAGGGTACACCCCGCACGTTTGCAGATCGGGTGGATATTGGCCCAGCCATTTTGTTTCCATGATTTCAGACCAACAAACACAGAAAATATTTCCTTTTGGGGGGTGTGGGTGTGGAGATTTTGTGGGAGGACAGCTTGAAACCTTGCCTGATTCTGAAGTTCCTTCCACTCAAATTTGGGGCCTCGAGGTGCGACAACGGTTCGGCCGTGAAAGAATAACAAACAAACAAACAAATAAACAATGTCCACCCGCAGGGTGACCCGTATCTTCCAAAAGGTGACCACGTGTGACTTCTTAAGGTCACACTGAGGTGAACAGAAGCTGCTATCCACCAGGAGCGACTCCTTGAGGAATATCTGCCTTCGAGAGATTCCGATAAGAATCGTTCTAACAGAGTAACCATGAAAAATATGCATTTGCCTCATAACGTCACCAAATGACGTCATAATGTCTCAAGCTTGACGATATCTAGAAAGCACTCATCGAGGTGTTCATTGAGGTATTACACGATATGTACTAAGATTTCAAAATTTGACCTTGGGTCAAAACTATTTCGACGCTTCGGTCGTAACCATGAACAGGTCAAGGCCAATCGCCACCAAAAACTAATCAGCTGAGTGCCAGACCAAATACTACATTCCATAAAGTTTGGAGATGATTCGATTAAATTATCAAAAAATAAGGTTTGGCGCCTCCATGATTTACCGCAAAGTGACCTTGACCTTTGACCTGACTTTATGTTGCTGAAGGGGGTATTGTAAATAATACTACGATATTGTACCCACAGAGTTTCCGATGAGAATTGTGCTCTACAGAGTGATACTAAAGGTGAAAAATCCATGATTACAGACAAACAAACAAAAAAAACTTACCAAGTAACAGATCTTGCAAAACTTCGTTTTGGCAAGATAACAAACACTTGAAACTTATTATTTTGCTTCATTTTTGCTTCACAACAATCTTCATTTGAAACACTGAAATTATATTCCTTCAACAACTCCAGTACAAAGCACAACTACGAACCCAATCCCTGTTATTGTTTGCTTTGATATCAACTACAAACTATTTGTTTCGAGAACAACTAACGCACACAAAACTCCACGAGTACAACTATTCGATGGCTTGTCTAAATCGCGTGATCAGGCGATGCACGTCGGAACCTTTTTCATCTCGTGCGAAACCTTCCAGTGATTCCGCCATTTCCTGCCAAAGCATAATGACGTGTGAAGTCTACTGTGTACTCGAGTTCTTGTATGTTAAGGTCGAGTGGACCAAGTTTCCAATGATTAAGTACTTCATTCCAGGATCAATGGGGGGGACCATGAGCAAGTAATTTCCAGGCGGCGCAAAAAATATAGCGTCCTTGCCACTTGAAATTGCCCCAACATCTTGAACACGTCCAGCAGCAAAACTTGTAACGAGTCCCTCGCTGTAGATTTCTCAGAAGACCCTCCACCAGTATCGGCTGCAGACACGAACAAAAGTATCATGACGTGTGACATCATTACCGTTCGGCCCTTGTGCTTGTACAGATCAATGCTGATTATATCTATGCAGTAAACCGATAACCATTCCTTTCACACAGGTATAATATTTGTTACGCTGTGGAAATTTGCAATACACCATAAAAGGTCGCTTAGATCGTTATGACGCTAAGTTATATGTGCCAGATAGTTCCCCACCGTGTTTAAGGGAATTCGTGTGATTCATCGGGCTGCGACTCTTTGAGATAGCCGTTTTTTTCTGTTCTAATCGTTATTTTGGACCTCCGAAGACTTCAAACGAAGGCCCGTGAAAGGCCTACAACGCGCGCTGAGTTTTCCCGCCTTTTTTGCGGCCCGGGACTGAAACGGGAGAGGGCTGCGAGAGCTCGCTGGCGATTGGTGATACGGGGTGTGAGGCGCCTATGAGGGAAGGAGCGCCCCTTTTTCAGGGAGCTTCTCGAAAGGGCTATGAGGAGAGGCGGAGCAAAAAGGGGGTGGAGCGAAGGGCGGAGCCCGCGTCATATATAGGGCGGTACCGCGCGCGGCTCGGCCTCTCTCCTGCCTGGATCATCGGTGTTGGGCTCGTTCCTCTCTCTGCTCCCTGCTGATCATCGTGTTGGATTCTCTGCTCTCTCCTGCCTGGATCATCGTGTTGAGATCTCTCTCCTCGCTGCCTGGGATCCATCGTGTTCTCGTCCGCGCTCTCTTCTTCTCCTCCTTCTCTTCTCTCTCTTTCCTTCTTCCTCTGTCTCTCTCTCTCTCTCTCTCCTTGGATCATCGTGTTGGATTCTCTCTCTCTCTCTGCCTGGACGTCGTGTTTGGATTTGTGGGCTTCTGGACGTGCGTGTTTGGCTTCGTCGGGCTCGGATCGTCGTGTTTGACTCGTCGGCTCTGGATCGGTTCGAAGTGGGCTCTGGATCGTCGAAGGCTCGTCTCTCTCTGGGCGGCCAGATCGTGAGGGTTGCGAGCAGTGGTCCGGGTCGAGGCGCGCACGAGGAGAGTGCCGGAGAGGCTCGCTGACTGTCGCCCCTCTAAGGGACAGGTAACAGCACGGTCTCGCGGCCTATTCGGTCACCCACGGCTCACGGCATAAAGGTTTTACGAACCCCGTCTACCCCCGTTGCATGAGAGGGTTTTTTCTTTGCTTTTGGTATGACTGCTGTGCCGCCGTGTCCCTATAAGTAGACCTGTGTAAGTGCCTTTAAATTACTAATAATTATATCGGTAGTATTGCTTCTGTTTGGCTTGTCGGCTGCTGTAATTGCATGACTGTAATATATGTGTTGCTATAATAAATGTCTTGTGTGAAATGATCCCGTTCGTCGTCTTTTCCCCATTGAAGTGCCTCTGTGCCATCAACGGAAGGGAATTGTAGACGGATGTAAACCGGCAGTAATAGACATCACATCCGTCGAGGTTCGGCGATAACACGCCG
>JAXMNL010000906.1:1514-12172 GCA_035128595.1 Eptatretus atami
TAAAGCGCGTTCCCCATTACGGGTTACAACGTACGGACTTCCGGATAGTGATGACACTGTATTATAATAATTTCTCGATTTCTTAGCGCATTTATAGATAAACACAATGCCCCAATCCAGTCGTCGTTTATGAGAGCGAAGGAACGGCCTGTGTGTTGTTTCTGGCACGCGGTTTGAAAGTTTTTTTTTTTTGCACGCGGCCACGCACGTACGGGCACGCGAGAGCGAAGGAACGGCCTGTGTGGTTTTGTTTCTGGACACGTTTTGAAAGTTTTTTTTATTACTATTATTTTTTTTTGCACGTACGGCCACGCACGTACGGGCAGCACTAGTATAATACAATTTGGCATCACAAAAATCCTGACAAAGAGCATACACATACACACACACGCACAATGCACACCTTAATAATTAATGAGATTTAAACTGGAGACGTGAGCTTATTTTAACACACTGTGACTTGCTTCTGATCTTTTCCACAGAGCTAACTCTGATGATGAACACCCCAAAAGCGCATGTTGTCGACAACCGATAACGTAAAGAGCAGCAAGACGATGAAGAGGAGGAGGCGGAGGAGGCGTTCTTCGACAGTGTTTCGGTGACGTGTCGTTGGTGGTCACAATTTTTTTTAAAAAAAATTCACACACTTCGCCAGCTTCGCAACGCTCAGCAACGTTGCAGCGTGACAAATGACGTCAGAATAAGAGTGTGAAGAAGAAGAAGAAGAAGAAGAAGAAGAAGAAGAAGAAGAAGAAGAAGAGTACAAACCCAGCCAAAAAAATAAAAAAAACACCTTAATTGGCATACCCATAAATAAGAAAATAATTAAACAGACAATTTGGTATCATCGCAATCCTTATGTAGAGCAGACACACTCACCAGACATCCTCAACACCTTAATTAATTTGTCGGAATTCAAACCAGGGACATTAACATACAGAGACAATAACGCTAAACCTTCTGGTAAAACTTCCAAAATCAGAATCCTGCTCACTTCACTCTATCATTCCTCTTTTTTCTCCGACTTTGGAATAAACTCGCACACTCTGTTCAATCATATTGTCTTCTCCAGGCTTCAAAACAGCCGTTCACCACCATCTCAATCTTCCTCATCCAAAACCTCGATATTTCTTCCCTCGCTATCCACCCCAAACCACTCTTCAAATTCCTGTCTTCTTCCCGAAAGTTCCTGTGGTGTAAGGACTGAAATCCCTGTAATGTTCATTTTGTGTACCCATGTTCCCCAGACAATCCTCTCGCTTCCTCAGATTTCTAATGTCCCTATTCCACACTATTTTGTCCTTCCCTCTCCCACCCTCTTATCTCCTCTCCCCTTGTTGTACATTCTGTGTGTTAGCTCTCATACGAGCCTCGTCAATACACACAAAAATACAAGAAATGGCTCCATGTTTGTTTGAAAAGACTGAATGCCAAACTCCATGTTTGCATCTAAATTTTGTGTCCCAAACCCGCCTTTCTGTCCCCACCTGACCCAGTCGTACCCAGCTGTTCCATGACTTTGTGTCCTTTTCTACTGACAAGGTGGAGAACTGCTCTCAAACCTCGATCAGATTCTGCAACGTCCAGACGGTGCAGCAAAGCTTGTAAAGAAAGAAAAAATTATTTATTATTGTGACCATCTGGACACTGCCAAAAACGCCTCCTCCTCCTTCCTCTCTTTCTTCTTGTTCTGCTGTTGTTGACGTCATAGGACTCTAAATTATCACTTCCAGACAGTTTGTCATTGTAGTTAGGTTGTGGTTAAGTTGTAAGTTAAGTGCGTTAAGCTAAGCTAATGTCCTGGTTTGAATTCCGACAAATTAATTAAGGTGTTGAGGATGTCTGGTGAGTGTGTCTGCTCTATATAGGATTGGCGATGATACCAAATTGTCTTTTAATTTTCTTATTTATGGGTATGCCATTAAGGTGTTTTTTAATTTTTTTGGCTGGCGTTTTGTACTCTTCTTCTTCTTCTTCTTCTCTCTCTTTTCCACACTCTTATTCTGACGTCATTGTCACGCTGCAACGTTGATGAGCGCGTTGCGAAGCTGGCAAGTGTGTGAATTTTTTTAAAAAAAATTGTGACCACCAACGACACATCACCGAAACACTGCCGAAGAACGCCTCCTCCGCCTCCTCCTCTTCATCGTCTTGCTGCTCTTTACGTCATCGGTTGTCGACAAATGCGCTTTTGGGGTGTCATCATCAGAGTTAGCTCTGTGGAAAAGATCAGAAGCAAGTCAAGTGTGTTAAAATAAGCTCACGTCTCAGTTTAAATCCATTAATTATTAAGTGTGCATTGTGTGTGTGTGTATGTGTATGCTCTTTGTCAGGATTTTTGTGATGCCAAATTGTATTATACTAGTGCGTGCCCGTACGTGCGTGCCGTTACGTGCAAAAAAAATAATAGTAATAAAAAAACTTTCAACCGTGTCCAAAACAAACCACACAGGCCGTTCCTTCGCTATCCGGTGCCCGTACGTGCGTGGCCGTACGTGCAAAAAAAAAAAAACTTTCAAACGTGTCCCAGAAACAACAACCACACGGCGTTCCTTCGCTCTCGCGTGCCCGTACGTGCTGGCGTACGTGCAAAAAAAAAACTTTCAAACCGCGTGCCAGAACAACCACACAGGTTCTTCGTCTCATAAACGACGACTGGATTGGGGCATTGTGTTTATCTATAAATGCGCTAAGAAATCGAGAATTATTAGAATAACTGTCATCACTATCCGGAAGTCGTACGTTGTAACCTCGTAATGGGGAACGCGCTTTAACTTGGCCATACTTGGGAGCCACTTGTCCGATTAATTTCAAACTTTTGAAAGGCAAACAAACAGAGATTGCTGGAATTATGAAGATAGATACTGTGGGTGAAAACGGCAAGCAACGTGTCCTGTCATTGGTAACGAAGGTGCCTTTCCCATCGGCCACGCCTACGCAGCAACGTGTCGTGTCATTGGTTTGGTAAATAAATGGCCATAACTTGGGAACCACTTGTCCGATTATATCAACCTTGAAAAGGCACATCCAAGGTCCCCAGCAATATACCTGGCAAGTTCAATTAGATCGGACACAGTGGTTGTCGAGAACAGCGGTCAACGACACACAGACACACTAGAGATTGCTGGAATTATAGATAGACTGTGCGTGCCCGTACGTGCGTCGGTCGTACGTGCGTGGCCGTACGTGCAAAAAAAAAAGAAAAAACTTTCAAACGCATGCCAGAACACAACCCACACAGGCTGTTCCTTCGCTCTCGGCGTGCCGCGTACTTGCGTGGCCGTACGTGCAAAAAAAACTAAAAATCTCAACGCATGCCAGAAAAAACAACCACACAGGCCGTTCTTCGCTCAAAAAAAAAACTTTCAAAAACGCGTGCCAGAAACAACACCCACAAGGCTGTTCCTTCGTCGGGCCGTACGTGCGTGGCGAACGTACAAAAAAAAAACTTTCAAACCGGCGTGCCAGAAACACAACACACAGGCGTTCCTTCCGTCAAACAAAAACTTTCAACGGCGTGCCAGAAACAACCATACCAGGCTGTTCCTTCGGCTCTCGCGTGCCCGTACGTGCGTGGCCGTACTGCCAAAAAAAGAAAAAACTTTCAAACGCGTGCCAGAAACAAACATACCCCACACACAGGGGCGTTCTTCGCTGCAAAAAAAACTTTCAAAGGTGCCAGAAACCCATCAGGCTGTTCTTGCTCTCGCGACCCGTGTGCGTGGCCGTACGTGCAAAAAAATAAAACAAAAAACTTTCAAAGCGCGTGCCAGATAAACAACAACCACACAGGCGTTCCTTCGCTCAAAAAAACTTTAAACGCGTGCAGAAACAACAACCATACAGGTTGTTCTTCCTTCGCTCTCCAGTAGTGCGCCGTACGTGCAAAAAAAAAAAACTTTCAAACCGCGTGCCAGAAACAACCCACACAGGCGTTCTTGCTCACAAAAAAAAATTTCAACCCGCTGAGAAACACCCATCAGGCTGTTCCTTGCTCTCGCGTGCCGTAGTGCGTGGCCGTACGTGCCAAAAAAAAAAAAAACTTTCAAACCGCATGCCAGAAACAACACACACAGGCGTTCCTTCGTCTGCGTGCTGTACGTGCGTGGCCGTACGTGCAAAAAAAAAAAAAAAACTTCAAACCCGTGCCAGAAACAACAACTACACAGGCCGTTCCTTCGCTCAAAAAAAACTTTCAAACCGCGTGCGCAGAAACAACCCAACAGGTGTTCTCGCTCTCCGTGCCGTCAGTCTGCGTACGTGCAAAAAAAAAAACTTTCAAACCGTGCCGAAACAACAACCCACACAGGCGTTCCTTCGCTCAACTGACGCGTGCCCGTACGTGCAAAAAAAAAAAAAACTTTCAAACCGGTGCCAGAAACAAACACCACACAGGCCGTTCCTTCGCTCAAAAAAAAAAATCTTTCAAACCGCGTGCCAGAAACACAACAACAGGCTGTTCCTTCGCTCTCGCGTGCCGGTACGTGCGTGGCCGTACGTGCAAAAAAAAACTTTCAACGCGTGCCAGAAACAACAACCACACAGGCGTTCCTTCGCTCTCGGTTCCCGTACGGCGTGGCGTAGTGCAAAAATAAAAAACTTTCAAACCGCGTGCCAGAAACAACAACCACACAGGCGTTCCCGCTCTCGTCCCGTACGTGGGTGGCCGTATGTGAAAAAAAAAAATTTTTTTCAACGCGTGCCGAAACAACACCACAACAGGTGTTCCTTCCGCTCTCGGCCGTACGTGCTGCCGTACGTGCAAAAAAAAAAAAAAACTTTCAACCGCGTGCCAGAAACAACAACCACACAGGCCTTTCTTCGCTCTCAGCGTGCCGTACGTGCGTGGCCGTACGTCAAAAAAAAAAAACTTTCAAACCGCGTGCCGGAAACAACAACACACAGGCTGTTCCTTCGCTCCGCGTGCCCGTACGTGATGCTAGGAAAAAAAAAACTTCAACCGTGTCCAGAACAACAACCACACAGGCGTTCTTCGCTCTCAGGTCTTTCGTGCGTGCCGTAGTGCAAAAAAAAAAAAAAAAACTTTCAAACCGCGTGCCAGACACAAAAACACACACAGCGCGTTCCTTCGCTCAAAAAAAAACTTTCAAACCGCGTGCCAGAAAACAACACAACAGGCTGTTCTTCGCTCTCGCGTGCCCGTACGTGCGTGGCGTACGTGCAAAAAAAAAAAAACTTTCAAACCGCGTGCCAGAAACAAACAACCACACAGGCGTTTCGTTCGCTACAAAAAAAAAACTTTCAAACCGCGTGCCAGACAAAAATAACCCACATCAGGCTGTTCTTCGCTCTCGCGTGCCCGTACGTGCGTGCCCGTACGTGCAAAAAAAAGAAAAACTTTCCAACCGGCCGAAACAACAACCCAACAGGCTGTTCCTTCCGCTCTCGGCTGCCGTACGTGCAAAAAAAAGAATAAAAACTTTCAAACCGCGTGCCAGAAACAACCACATCAGGCCGTTCCTTCGCTCAAAAAAAAAACTTTCAACCGCGTGCCAGAAACAACAACCAACAGGCTGTTCCTTCGCTCTCGCGTGCCGTACGTGCGTGGCCGCGTACGTGCAAAAAAAAAAAAAACTTTCAAACGCGTGCCAGAAACAACAACCACACAGCGTGCCTTCGCTCTCGTCCCCGTACGTGGTGCGTAGTGAAAAAAAAAAAAATATTTCAAAACCGCGTGCCAGAAACAACAACCAACAGGCCGTTCCTTCGCTCTGTACCCGTAGTGCGTGGTACGTCAAAAAAAAACTTTCAAACCGCGTGCCGAGAACACAACCACACAGGCGTTCCTTCGCTTCGTCCCGTACGTGCGTGGCCGTAGTGCAAAAAAAAAAAAAACTTTTCAAACCGCGTGCAAAAACAACACACACAACGGCCGTTCCTTTCGCTCAAAAAAAACTTTCAAACCCGTGCCAGAAACAACAACCAACAGGCTCGTTCCTTCGCTCTCGCGGCCGTACGTGCGTGCCGTAGTGAAAAAAAAAAAAGACTTTCAAACCGCGTGCGGAAACAAAACCACACAGGCCGTTCTTTTCGCTCTCGGTTCCGTACGTGCGTGGCCGTATGTGCAAAAAAAAAAATTAAAACTTCAAACCGCGTTCCGAACAACAACCCACCAGGCCGTTCCTTCAGCCAAAAAAAAAACTTTCAAACCGCGGCCAGAAACAACAACATACCAGCTGTTTCCTTCGCTCTCGCGTGCCCGTACGTGCGTGGCGTACGTGAAAAAAAAAAAACTTTCAAACCGTGTGCCGAAACAGCAAGCCAACACAGGCTGTTGTCTTCGCTCTCGCGTGCCCGTACGTGCGTGCCGTATTGCAAAAAAAAAAAAAAAATTTCCAACCGCTGCCAGAAACAACACCCACACAGCCTGTTCCTTCGCTCTCGGCCCCGTAGTGCAAAAAAAAAACTTTCAAACCGCGTGCCAGAAACAACAACCACACAGGGCGTGTGTCTTCGCTCTCGCGTGCCGTACGTGCGTGCGCCGTAGTGCAAAAAAAAAAAAAACTTTCAAACCGCGTGCCAGAACAACAACACACAGGCCGTTCCTCTTCGCGTACAAAAAAAAACGCCGTTCTGCTTCAAAAAAACTCAAGCGTGCCAGAAACAACAACCATACAGGCTGTTCCTTCACTCTCGCTGCCCGTACGTGCGTGGCCGTACGTGCCAAAAAAACAAAACTTTCCAACGCGTGCCAGAAACAACAATCACACAGGACCTTCCTTCGCTCCAGTTCCGACGGGTGGATGTTCAAAAAAAATATTTCAAACGCGCGCGTGCCAGAAACATAACCCACAGCAGGTGTTCCTGCTCTCGCGTGTACCGTACGTCGTGGCCGTACGTGCAAAAAAAAAAAAAACTTTCTTCAAACGCAGTGCAGAAACAACAATACCACACGGCTTTTCCTTCGTCTCTCGCGTGCCCGATACTTGCCGTAGAAAAAAAAAAATAAATTTCAAAACCGCGTGCCAGAACAAACAACCACACAGGCCGTTCTCGCTAAACTCACCGCTCAGCAACACCACGTGCCTTCGCATACGGCGTGCCCGTTACGTGCAAAAAAAAAAACTTTCCAACCGCGTGCCTAGAAACAACAACCCACACAGGCCGTTCCTTCGCTCGTTCCACTTGCGTAGGCAATAAAAAACAAACTTTCAAACCGCGTGCCAGAAACACCACACCATACAAGGCTTTCCTTGTTTCGTTCCGTTGGGCGTACGTCAAAAAAATAAAAGTTTCAAAACCGGCGTCCAGAAACACAAGCCATACAGGGTGTCCTTCGCATCTCGCGTGCCCGAACGTGGATGGCCGTCTGTTCGCAAAAAAAAAAAAAATTCAAACGCGTGCAGAAACAACAACCACAATGGCGTTTCTTTCGCTCTCGTGTCCGTAACGTGCGTGGCCGTAGTGCAAAAAAAAAAAACTTTTCCAAACCGGTTGCCGAAACAACAAACCACACGGCCGTCCTTCGCTCTCGGTTCCCGTACGTGCGTGCCGATATGTGCAAAAAAAAAAAAAAAAAAACTTTCAAACCGCCATGCCAGAAACAATAAGCAACCCACACAGGTCCGTTCTTCGCTGCCCTAGTGCAAAAAAAAAAAAACTTTTCAAAGCGTGCCAGAAACACAACCATACAGGCATGTTCCTCCTCGCGTGCCCGTACGTGCGTGGCCGTACGTGCAAAAAAAAAAAAAACTTTCAAACCGCAGCTGCCAGAAACAACAACCACACAGGCTGTTCCTTCCTTCGCGTCCTCTGCGGGCACGTCAAAAAAAAAAACTTCAACCGCATGCCAGGAAACAACAACATAGGTGTTCCTTCCTACTCGCGTGCCGTACGTGGCCCGTACGTCAAAAAAAAAAAAAAACTTTCAAACCGCGTGCAGAAACAAACCACTAAACAGGCCGGTTCCTTTCGCCTCAAAAAAAAACTTTCAACGCGTGCCAGAAACAACAACCAAACAGGCCTGTTCCTTCGCTTCCGCGTGCCGTACGATGCGTTGCGCGTACGTGCAAAAAAAAAAAAACTTTCCAAACCGCATGCAGAAACAACCGACACAGGCCGTTCCTTCGCTCCTCGGTTCACCGTACGTGTGGTGCCGTGAGTGCAAAAAAATAAAAAAAACTTTCAACCGCGTGCCAGAAACAACAACCACACAGGTCCGTTTCCCGCTCTCGGTTCCGTTCGTGGGTGCCTATGTGCAAAAAAAAATAAAAAAAATTTTCAAACCGCGTCCAGGAAACAACTAACCACACAGGCCGTTCTTCCTTCGCGTCCCAGTTGCTTGCGAGGCAAAAAAAAACTTTCAAACCGCGTGCCAGAAACAAACAAACCACTACGGCTGTTCTTCGCTTCTCGCGTGCCGTACGTGCGTGCCGTACGTGCAAAAAAAAAAACTTTCAAACCGCAGTGACAGAAACAACACCACACGGCTGTCCTTCGCTCTTCGCGTGCCGTACGTGCGATGCAAAAAAAAGAAAAAAACCTTTCAAACCGCGTGCCAGAAACAACACCCAACAGACTGTCTTCGCTTCGCGTCCGTACTGTTGCGTGCCGTACGGTGAAAAAAAACAAACTTTCCAGAACCGGCGTGCAGAAACAACAACCCACACAGGCCTTTCCTTCGCTCTCGCCGTCCCGTACGTGCGGGCCGGTATGTGCAAAAAAAGGAAAAACTTTTCAAACCGCCGTGCCACGAAACACACACACAGGTTCCTCGCTTCCTCCTCGCTGGCCTAGGAAAAAAAAACTTTCAAACCGCGTTCGGCAGAAACAACCAACAACAGGCTGTTCCTTCGCTTCTGCGTGCCCGTACGTACGTGCGTACGTGCAAAAAGAAAAAACAACTTTCAAACGCGTGCCAAACAACATACCACACAGGCCGTTCCTTCGCTCTCGGTATCACCGTACGTGGTGGCCGTATGTGCAAAAAAATAAATAAAACTTCAAACCGACGTGCCCAGAAACAACAACCACACAGGCCTTTCGTTCCTTCGCTCTCGCGTCCCGTACGTCGTGGCCGTACTGCAAAAAAAAACTTTCAACCGCGTGCCGGAAACACAACCACACAGGCCGTTTCCTTCGCTCTCGTTCCCGAACGTGCGTGGCCGTAGTGCAAAAAAAAAATAAAAAACTTTCAACCGCGTGCCAGAAACAACAACTACACAGGTCGTTCCGTTCTGGTTTCCCTACGTTGGTCGATCAAAAAAAAAAAAATTTTTTCAAAACCGACGTTGCCAAAACACAACCATCAGGCCTTGTTTTCGCTCTCGCGTGCCCGTACGTGCGTGGCGTACGTGCAAAAAAAAAAACTTTCAAACGCGTCCAGAAACAGAACAACCCACACAGGCGTTCCTTTCGCTCTCGGTGCCCGTACGTGCGTGGCCGTATTGTGCCAAAAAAAAAGAATAAACTTTCAAACCGCTGTCCAGAAAAACAACACACCAGGCTTTCCGCTTCTCGCGTCCGTACGCTCAAAAAAAACAAAATTTCAAACCGTGCCAGAGAACAACAACCATACAGGCTGTTCCTTTCGCTCTCGCGTGCCCGTACTGCGTGCCGTACGTGAACAAAAAAAAACTTTCCAACCGCTGCCAGAAACAAAACTACACAGCGTTCTGGCCTGGTTCCGTCCTTGCCGTTCAAAAAAAAAAAAAAACTTTCACAACCGCGCTGCCAGAAACAAAACACACACAAGGCGATTCCTCGCTCTCGCGTGCCCGTACGTGCGTGGCCGTACGTGCAAAGAAAAAAACTTTCAAACGCGTGCCGAAACACAACCAAACAGGCCGTTTCCTTCGCTCCTGCGTGCCCAGTACGTGCGTGGCCCGTCGTGCAAAAAAAAAAAACTTCCAACCGCGTGCCAGAAACAACAACACACAGGCGCTTCCTTCGCTCTCGTTCCCGTACGTGCGTGGCCGTATGTGCAAAAAAAAAAAAAAAACTTTAAACGCGTGCCAGAAACAACAACCACACAGGGCCGTTCCTTCGCTCAAAAAAAACTTTCAACCGCGTGCCAGAAACAACAACCATACAGGCTGTTCCTTCAGCTCTCGCGTGCCCGTACAGTGCGTGGCCGTCGCTGCAAAAAAAAAACAAAAACTTTCAAACCGCGTGCCAGAAACACAACCAACAGGCCGTTCCTTCGCCTCAAAAAAAACTTTTCAAACCGCGTGCCTACAGAAACAATAACCACACACGCTGCCTTCGCTCTCGCAGATTGCTCTACGTGCGTGGCGTACGTGCAAAAAAAAAAAAGAAAATTTTCAAAACCGCATTGCCAGAAACAACAACCCAACAGGCCTGTTCCTTTCGCTCTCGCGTGCCCGTACGTGCCAAAAAAAAGAAAAAAAACTTTCAAACCGCCGCTGCCAGAAAACAACCACACAGGCCGTTCCTTCGCTCAAAAAAAAAACTTTCACAAGCTGCCAGAAACAACAACCACTACAGGCTGTTCCTCGCTCTCGCGTGCGCCGTATCGTGCCAGTAGTAAAAAAAAAAAAACTTCAAACGCGGGTGCCAGAACACCCCCAACCCCACAACCACACAGGACGTTCCTTCCGCTCTCGGTACCCCGTACGTGGGTGGCCGTATTGCAAAAAAAAATAAAAATTTCAACCGCGTGCCAGAAACAACAACAG